>JABUQX010110154.1:20000-22500 GCA_015478945.1 Trachelipus rathkii | reverse complement strand
TACGTTATTAGGTTAGATAGGGTCTTGGTATGTTATTTGGATATATAATGTCTTATTCATAGCTCCAAATGTTAGTATCTATGGTAGGTTTTAGCACTTTGTAAATGTTAGATATGTTGGTAATGTTCAGTCTTTTCGGGTTATGACGGAAAAAGGTTTACATGTTAAGTTAATTTATTACGGTGGTAATGTATTTTATGTTAACAGAAATGATTTGTTAGGAACAGTACTTGAGAAACATTGGTAATTATTCATAGATTTATATATTAGTTACGAAATGCTAAGTTACGTTATTAGGTTAGATAGGGTCTTGGTATATTATTTGGATATATAATGACTCATCCTTGGTTGTGATAGCGTTTTATTCTAATCTAGTGAAATTTGGGAATAGCGGCTATACCGATGATTTGGCAACATCGCTTTGTTTTTAAAGTAAAACATGAAATAATTTTGGTTGTCTATGTGATAGCTATGTTAGGCCATGTTTAATTTCTGTTATGTTTTGTTAAATATTACTACGACAATGTGAAATTAACACTGATTTGTTAGAAAATGATAAGTTTTGTAAGATATTACTGTGTTAGCTGGTAATGATGTGTTAGAAATGTAGGCTTAGGTTAAGTTTTTGCTGAGTAATGATAGGTTTGGCAGAGAATTTTGCTAATGTCTACGTTTATCCATAGTTCAAAATGATATTATATTTGAAATGCTAGACACTTTGATGAAGGTGGTATCAATTCATAGTTCAAGATGCTGGTATCTTTGATAGGTTGGACACTTTGTTAAGGGATTTTGTTAGAAAATACTGCTTTAGGTGCTGATGATATGTTGGAAAAGTTGGGATAGATTGAGTTTTAAATGCTATGTTAGCTACTTTACCTTTGATAAGTAGGGAACTTTGTGAATGTTAGCAGATTATTCATACGTGAGGTATGTTAGGTTTGTTGTTTTAAATTATGTTCTTATTTCAGGTTATGCTATGTTAGCTTTATTGGCTGTTAACTTTGTTAATGATAGCATTTATTCATACGCCGGGGTGTGTGTTAAATATGTTAAGTTCTTAGTTTAGCTTTACGGGGAATAAAACTTTGTTATGTTTGCAATTATTCGTTGGGGATTAGGATAGTTAGGTAAGGTTATGATAATTTTTTGTCAAATATTACTATGTTATTGTAAAAAACTTTGTTACGTCAGCATATATTCATTGGTCAGTATGATAATTAGGAAAGCTTATGATAATTTTTTCCTTTAATTAATGTTACCATGTTAATGTAAAATTAACATTGATATGTTAGAGATATATTTGAAAAAAGTGTGAATAGGTTACGTTTTGTATGCTATGTTAGTTACTTTACTGTTGTTAAGTATGGAACTTTGTTAATGTTATCAGTTTTTTCGTGCGTAAGGTATGTTAGGTTTGTCGTTGTACATTGTATTCTTAGTTCAGGTTATAATATGTTAGCTTTATTGATGTGAAAACTTTGTTATGTTAGCATTTTATTCGTTGGGGAGTATGATTGTTAGGTAAGGTTGATAAGTTTTTGTTAAATATTACTATGTTAATGTAAAATTGATATGTTAGAGATATGCTTGACAAAGTGTAAATAGGTTACGTTTTTGTAGGTAATGTTAGTTACTTACTGTTGTTAAGTAGGGAACTTTGTAAATGTTATCAGTTTATTCGTGCGTAAGGTATATTAGGTCTGTTGTTGTACATTATATTCGTAGTTCAGGTTATGATATGTTAGCTTTATTGATGATAAACTTTGTTGTTATGTTAGCATTTATTCATCGGGTCGTATGATAGTTAGGTAAGGTTATGATAAATTTTTGTTAAATATTACTATGTTAATGTAAAATTAGCATTAATATGTTAGAGAAATGGTTGACCAAGTGTAAATAGGTTACGTTTTTGTAGGTAATGTTAGTTACTTTCTGTTGTTAAGTATGGAACTTTGATAATGTTATCAGTTTATTCGTGATTAAGATATGTTAGGTTTATCGTTTTACATTATATTCTTAGTTCAGGTTATGATATGTTATCTTTCTTGTTGTGAAACTTTGTTGCTATGTTAGCATTTATTCGTTGGGCCGTGTGATAGTTAGGTAAGGTTAAGATAAATTTTTTTAAAATGTTATTATGTTAATGTAAAATCAACTTTGATATGCTAGAGATATGCTGGAAAAAGTATGAATAGGTTACGTTTTGTATGCAATGTTAGTTATTTTATGTTGTTAAGTATGGAACTTTGATAATGTTAACAGTTTATTCGTGCGTTAGGCGTGTTAGGTTTATCGTTGTACATTACATTCCTAGTTCAGGTTATTCTATGTTAGCTTTATTGATGTGAAAACTTTGTTACGTTAGCATATATTCGTTGGTCAGTATATAAAGAACTTGTTTTTATGTTATGTTTATCCAAAATGATACTCGATATATGACTTGAATCAATAGATCAATAGATTACTAGATCAATAAGTCATGGAAGAGCGGGAGGGG
>JABUQX010110154.1:2500-10000 GCA_015478945.1 Trachelipus rathkii | reverse complement strand
TATATATATATATATATATATATATATATATATATATATATATATATATATATATATATATATATATATATATATATATATATATATATATATATATATATATTATTATTATTATTTTTATTATTATTATTTTTATAGCGGGGTAGTGGTACGTGCAGCTTCCCTAATACATATTTCCTTCATCTCGCCCTCACCCACCTCCTCCATTCCATTCTATCTCTCGCCAACACCCTACCTTCTTCCACCCTCATTCCTCTCTCCTCCAACATTTCCTTTATTCCATCCATCCATCTTCTTCTTGGTCTCCCCCTTCCTCTCCTTCCTATCCCATCCGCCTCCCAAACTCTCCTAACCACCCTCTGCTCCCCCATTCTCTCCAGATGTCCAAACCATCTTAACATTCCCTACTCCGCTCTTCTCACCAAACCATTCTTCCAATCACATCTCTCTCTTATTACCCTATTCCTAATCCTCTCTCTTTTACTAACCCCACAAACCGCTCTCAGCCCTTTCATCTCAAACACTTCCAATTTCCTCTTGGACCTAGCATTCAACCCCCATGTTTCACACCCATATAGTACCGCTGGAACACAAATTTTTTCAAACATACTTATCTTGAGTTTATGTGATAAATCCCCCCTTTCCATAATTCCCTCAAACCACTCAATGCTCTCATTCCTTCTCCTACTCTATGATCTATCTCTTCCTTCATTCCTCCTTCCTTACCCAAATCCATCCCTAAATATCTGAAAACCTTTACTTCTTCCAGTACTACACCTCCTACTCTAATCTCTAACCCCATCCCCTCATCTGTTTCCTCCTCCTCAAACACTAACACTTTACTCTTACCTGGATTTATCTTAAGACCCTTTAGTCCACACACTCTCTCAAACTCCTTCACCAAATACTACAACCCTTCTGAATCCTTCGCCACCAAGGTAGTATCATCCGCGAATAGTATCATGTTCACTTCCCATCTATCACCCCTATCCATCAATTCCACCCCTCTCCCCTCCCTCATCATTCCTCTGCAGACACTCTCCATAAATAAATTGAAAAGCCACGGTGACATCACACATCCTTGTCTCAACCCTCTCTCCACTCTAAACATCTCACTCTCCCCTCCTAATACTCTCACACACATTCTGCTATTTCTATAAAAGGCCCTAATACCTTTACCTAATTTACCCCCTACTCCATGTTCCTCCAGCACCCTCCATAATCATATGCTTTCTCCAGATCTAAAAAACACCCATACACCTTCCCTTTCCTTTCTATACCTTTCTCCACAAGCATCTTCATTGTGAATACTTGATCCACACACCCCCTTCCCACCCTAAATCCTCCTTGTTCTTCCCCCATACTCTCTTCCGTTAAGTCTCTCACCCTCTCAATTAGTATTCTCCCATACACTTTCCCTACTACACTCAAAAGACAAATACCTCTATAATTACCACACTCCATCCTATCCCCTTTCCCTTTATACAGGGGAACCAAACAACCATCCTCCCAATCCTGTGGAACCTCTTCCTTCCTCCAACATAAATTATATAACCTGTACAGCCATTCCTCCACCCCTCTGCCTCCCATCTGTAACATTTCCATACTCACACCATCTAGACCTGTGGACTTTCCTTTTTTTCCTTTAGTTATCGCCCTAATAATTTCTTCCATTTGTATTTCCATATCTCCTTCCCGTCCCTCTTCACCCCCCAACCTCACCTCTTGAACCTCCTCATCTCTTCCACCCAATTCATTCAATAATCCTCTAAAATATTCCCCCCATCTTTTCCTCACCCCATCTTCCCCTCCTATCCATTCCCCATCCCCTCCCTTAACCCTCTCCCCTAACCCCTCCCTCTTCTTTCTTTTTATATTTACTTCTTTCCAGAATATTTTGCTTCCTGTTTCAAAATTTTCTGTCACTTTTCTACACCATTCATTATTTGCATTTCTCTTCGCCCTCTCCACCGCCCTCTTTGCTTCCACTCTAACCCCTCTATATTCCTCCCAGCTTTCCCTTCTCCTATTCCCCAACCATTTCACATAGACCTCTTTTTTCTTTTTCACCAAATCTTTCACCTCCTCATTCCACCATTCACTTCCTTTCCTTCTACTTGCTCCCACCTTTTTTACTCCGCATATCCTTCTGGCTTCTTCACAAATTGTCTCTTTAAATCTCTTCCACTCCTCCTCCACATCCCTAATTTCCGTCCCTCTCACGTCCCTCCACCTAACCTCCATAACCCTCCTAAACTCGCTCTTACACAACGTCTCATCTAATTTTTCCACCTTAATGACTTCTATTTTCCTCTTACTTTCTCTTTCTCTAACCGTTACCTCTCCCCCTACCCTTAACCTAGCAACCACCAAATAGTGATCAGATAACCCCTACCTGCCCCTCTGAATACATTTACATCCAGTAATCTGCCTCTATCCTATCTATTTATACACACATAGTCCAGTAACGCCCTCCCCCCCGTTATCTCACTCTTCCATGTATACTTATGATTTTCACTTTTCTTGAACCACGTATTTCCAACTATCAATCTTCTATCAACACATAACTCTAACAGACTTTCTCCATTAACATTCCTTTCCCCTACCCCAAATGGACCTATAATTCTCCCCATCTCCTCTCTTCCCACTCCTGCATTCAAATCTCCTAATAAACAAATTTTATCATTAACCCCGAAACTTTCCCAACAATCATTCAACTCACTCCAAAATCTTTCTCTCTCCTCCTCCCTAGCTCCATTTACTGGTGCATACGCACATATAAAAACCCACATTTCCCCCCCAAATTTCACTTTAACCCACATTATTCTTGAATTCACCTATTTGCACACTTTTACCTTATCCCACACCTCTTTCCTCATAACTATTCCTACCCCTTCCCTCGCCCTCACTCTCTCGTTCACCCCCGAAATCATACCCTTAAATTTTCCAAAGACCATCTCCTTCTATCCTTTCAGCTTAGTTTCTGTCAACCCTAACACATCCAACCTTTTTTCTTCAAACATTAACCCCACTTCTTCCCTTTTCAGATCCTCATTTATCCCTCTCACATTCATACAACCCACTCTAATCTACTCTCTTTTGCCCATCCTATCTCTTTACTCTCCCTTACTCTCCTTAATCCTGACCCTCTTATTCACCACTCTACTTTCTTCTATTCCCACACTAAATTAGGCTGCACGTTTACTGGGATCCCACAACCTGAGGCACTTCCCAATACCTCAAGCTCCAAACCCCGCTCAAACAAACACACCCTAAAATACCCTAAAATTATATAAAAAATATTAATAAATCTTAACTTAATGTTTTCGTTTACGAATTTTATAAATACAATAGTTGAAGAAACTTCTCTTCTTCTCAAAGGTCGATATTGATTACGATGTATACGTTCCTTTGTAAGTCTCTTCCTACCTTAATGGTAGACACTCTTCTTAATCACAGAGGTCTCAAATTTTCTATTAATCTACCTTGTTGATTTTCTTCCTACACAAGTATCTAATTTCAAATGAAATATAATTTCCTAATAAGTTGCCCTGAAAACCTTGATTTGAATTTTCAAGTAGACAAAGTATGATACAGTAGGAAACCTCAGAAAGATTATATTATCCTGATGCTAAATTTCCCGCAACACTTTTGCTTATATTTTATTTATTGCTTTTATTCCTTTGCTAAATGTAACTGAAATCCTTGATCCTTGAATGTCTTCTTCAAGTAAAACAAAAGAAACCTCAGTAAAAAATCTAAGAGTCCAAAAAAGTACATAAAATAGTAATTATGCCACTTCACAGTTTATCCATTTATCAATCACAATTCATATTTTATATCTACAATTCAAATTTTTAAAATCATAAAATAAAATAATTTTATCATTTAGTGTAATAAAATTTTCACTTCGTCAAGAGCTCAATCTCTTGAGAACTTTACTTTCCAAAAGTTCCTTTTTCTTTTCTTTCGTAATTCTTCCCCAGTTGAATTCCTTATATATCTTCTGTTCCAAACACGTTCTTTATCCTAAATTGCCGAAATATATATATACCACTTCACAGTATATATATATATATATATATAATATATATATATATATATATATATATATATATATATATATATATATATATATATATATATATATATATATATATATATATATATATATATATATATATATATATATATATATATAATATATATGAAAATAAGAATAGAGATTTTTTATATTTTTTTTACATAAAAGTGATAGCAATATGTTAATAAAGATTCCTGTTATTGAAAGAGTGAGGTTCTCGGACTCGAAGAATCAGTTTCTCCTGGAACTTCTGTAACTGCGATAGCAGCTGAAAATCTCAAGTAGACGGTGATGTTTTTCCTTCACAAGCGTCTATAAGTCAGGCGCAATCAAGGAATACAGAAAGGATTGTTCATCTCAACGACATTGGCAATTTCATAGGTACGGTATTTAGCAATAAGGAAAAAGTGGAAATATTAAAATATCTCTGGAAACCAGATTCAAAATATATATTTCCTGCTCAGGAAGGCAAAGGTCGGGAAAGATATTTTCAAAGAAAGTGGCTTGATGATATTAAGTGGTTAGCTTACTCTGATAAAAACGTTGGGGTTTATTGCTCAAATTGTGTATTGTTTTTGGAAACAAAAGAAGAAGGTAAAGGAAAACACCAGGAATTGGGTGTTTTTGTCTCGAGACCGTATTCAAACTTAAAGAAAGCCATTGAATCTTTCAAAAAACACGAGGCAACTAAATATCACAAAGAATCGGTAGAAAAGAGATTTGGTGTAGAAAAGCAGGTTCAAGGAAAAATCGAGAGCATCGACAAACAGATTGACAGTCAGAAGAAAAGGGAGGCCGAAGACAGTAGAAAGCGGCTAATTCCAATTGTTGAAACAATTCGATTCTGTGGTAAGCAAAATATATCGTTACGTGGACATCATGACTCAGGTCGAATCGAACTCTTTTGGCCTGTGGGAAACGATGGCAATTTTCGGAGTCTTTTAAAATATCGTGCTAATGCTGGAGACCATGTTCTTTCAGAACATTTAAAAACTAGTGCTAGAAATGCCATGTATACCAGTTCCACAGTCCAAAATGCTCTAATTCAGTCATTTGCGCATCTCATTCAACTTAAAATTGTGCAAAACATAAATAAAAGTAAATTTTTTACTGTCTTAGCCGATGAGACGACCGATGTGTTCCAGAAGGAACAATTTTCGTTGTGTGTGCGTTACGTTGATATTGATACTCTTACCGTCAAAGATTTTTTGTGTTTCGTCTCAGTAAATGATTTGACTGGAATAAGTCTTGCAAAATTAATTGAAGAAAAGTAACTGAACTTGGTTTGGATATGAATAATCTAAGAGGACAGGGGTATGACGGTGCAGCAGCAATGAGTGGTGAGTTCAGGGGTGTTCAGAGAGTAATAAAGGAAAAATGTCACAAAGCTATTTATACTCACTGCTTTTTGCATTGCTTAAATTTATGCCTCACAGACGCTTCTAAAGTTCAAAATATTCGAAGTGCAATTGGAATAATATCAGAATGTTGTACATTTTTTCTTGTAAGTGCTAAGAGGACAAAAGTGTTTGAAGAAAAAATAGAAGAACTTATTCCTAAGAGTAGCAAGAAGAGATTAAAAAAGTTTGCGAAACTCGCTGGAGCCAACGGAATGAATCGGTTTTATTATTTAAAGAGATGATAAACCCGATAATAGCAGCTTTAGAACAAATAAAATGTGAAGTTGGAGATCAGTCAAAAAAAGCTACCTTAATTCTAAACAATGTTTATAGTGCATCTTTTATGGTTTCCTTTTTTGTTTTAAACAGACTATTAAGTTTAACATACAATCTTTCTGATATTGATTTCTGGTGGAGTGCATAATGAAGTGAATCTAGTTAAAACTAAACTTGAAGCCATTGAGGAAATGCAACATTGGGGAATTTCACCAAAGTGATAGTTTAAGAATGTAAAAATAAGAAATTATCTGAATTGAGCTGGGTTTGAAATTGTTGTAATTAAGAATCAAACAGAAATTCCAAAATGCAGACCCAACATTCCTACTTCTGATCCACAGACTTATTATCGCACATCCATTTTTATACCATTTTTGAATGATTTAATATCAGCATTAGGAGAGAGGTTTTTAAGTCATAAAGAAATTATATCTTCCTTGCAATTTGTCATACCGAACAGGTGTAATGTGCCATATGAGAAGATAAAAGATGTAACATTTTACAAAGAAGATCTCGAAAGCCCAATTGAGGATTTAGTAAAAGCAGAATGGGATTTATGGAAGTTGAAATGGCATCACAGCACAGATCGTCCAAAAACAGCAATAGACGAACTAGTTTCTTGTTCGAAGTCACAATTTACAAATATTTACATCTTGTTGCAAATACTGGCAATTTTACCAGTGTCTACTGCTTCAGTAGAAAGAAGGTTTTCAACATTATGACTTCTGAAAACCTACTTGAGAAATACTATTGGAGATGAAAGACTTACTGGACTTGCCCTCCTCTACATACATCGAAATATTGACATAAAAACTGAAGATGTTATCTCGGACTTTGTTCACTCTCATGCCTGGCGATTAAAGTTAACATCAGGTAAGATGATTTTAGAAATTTATATAAATTATTCCTATTTTTTCTTAGAAATTATATATATATATATATATATATATATATATATATATATATATATATATATATAAATATATATATATATATATATATATATATATATATATATATATATATATATATATATATATATATATATATATATATATATATTGTATATATATATATATATATATATATATATATATATATATATATATATATATATATATATATACAGTCTATATATATATATATATATATATATATATATATATATATATATATTGTATATATATATATATATATATATATATATATGTATATATATATATATATATATATATATATATATATATATATATATATATTATATATATATATATATATATATATATATATATATATATATATATATATATATATATATATATGTAAATATATGAAATGGATGTGAGGGGAGTGTGGAAAGAACACTTCGAAAATCTGTATAATATTGGAAGTAAATGAAGAGGTGGATAGTGGTGTGTGTGTAAGCTCTGATGGCAAGCAAACAATAGGTATTTTTAGATGAGGCCATTAGCAAGGAGGGGAGGTAATGGGCAGAGCTAGGTTAAGAACGAAAATCTGCAGGTATAGTTGAAATTATTGGTGAAATGATCAAGAACGGAGGCGAGATGGTGATTGATTGGATTTGGAAGTTGTGTAATAAAGCGTTTATGGAGGGTATAGTTCCGAGGGATTGGAGGAGAGCAGTAATAGTACCTTATATGATGGAAAGGAGATAAGGGAAACTGTAGGAATTATAGGGGAATTAGTTTATTGAGTATTGTAGGGAAGATTCATGCTGGT
>JABUQX010110153.1:0-22095 GCA_015478945.1 Trachelipus rathkii | reverse complement strand
ACAACGCTTCAAACAAATAGTGTTGATGATTTTTTTAAACAACGCAAAGCGAATATAATTACAAACAAAAATAAATACATTAATTGGGAGGTTAGGGTACGTGAAGTGCAAGGTTATGTTGGAGTTACCTTATTTACATGATTTCTGTCTTATAATATCTTTAATTAGTTTCTCGTATTACACCGTTTGAAGCAAATGGCAACTTTATCTTTGCTTTATTGGTTAAAAATTCTCTAAATGGGAATTATATGTACCTTAATAAAAATAGGATGAAAGATTCTACTAGAAGGATATAGAGAGGCAGATATATATATATATATATATATATATATATATATATATATATATATATATATGTTATATATATATATATTAAGGCTATATATATATATATATTTAAAAATGCCCCCTGTTGATGTATTTTCACCATGCTGGGATACACCCTGGACACCAGCAGATGAGTTGTAATATTTGACCATCACTACGCAATGACGAGACAAAATAAGACTCGAGAATACTTCTACTGTCGCACTTGGGCGGGAATGTTAGGGTACATACAGGAATAATAATACCAGCTAATCAATGGTGATTATATTATGTACAAGAGAAATGCAATACCTGCAATCAAATATGTATTTTGAAATACCCTCGTATAGAATTTTCAATTATGCTGAGATACGATCCTGACCTAAAGCAGATGATCGTGCAAGTGTTTTGGACCATCACGCCAATGACGAGTACAAAGAAGAATATATATATATATATATATATATATATAAGGCATATAGATAGTACAGTAGCAAGTATATATAAGGCAGGCAGATAGCAGTATATATATATATATATATATATAGCTCGCTATCCCCAAAAAGGGAGAAAGAATTTCCCTTGGTCATCGTATGTCCTGCGTCGTGGAAGTCGATTATGGGGCGGTGGTAGTTGGGTTAATATGCCCACTACCACTTATCTCTGCTAGGGAATGCTGACATTTACTGCCTTCGAGATGGTCGTGACGTCGTAAACGACCTTCTAATTTTCGGCGAAACTGTATAGGTACATGGAATGTCAGAGGAACAAATGTTGAGGAGAAGAGGAGAGTGATGGATGTACTTAGAAAGGGCAAATTTGATTGCTCGCTGTGACTGAAACAAAGATGAAAAGGAAAAAGGTGAAATTGAGTGGTGTGGTGTGAAATGTGTGCTGGTGTGGAAGAGAATGAGAGAGGGAGAGAAGGAGTTGTAATATGAGTGACCTGAAATACAAAGAAATTTCAACCGCTTTGTGAAAAAGTCATAGAATTCTAACGGTTACAGTTAAGTTTGAAAAGGTCAAGGTATGTGGTTGTGACGTATGGTCCATCTGAGGGAAACAAGAAGAGAGTACGATTTTTTGGGGATAATCTGAATGATATTATGGATGGGTGAGTAGGAGCTTCAGATTGATTGTGTTGGGGGACCTGAATGGTTGGATAGGTGATCAAAAAAGGGATGGTATAACAGGTGGTTTTGGGTGGCGGGAGAAAATGAGAATGGTAGGAAGGTGATTGATTTCTGTGAAGAGAGGTATGTGTGTAAGTAATACTTTCTTTAAAACACACAAGAGTATCCATAAAGTATACTAGAGTTGGTAGGTAGAGATGGTATCGAAGTGAAAAGTATGATTGATTTTTGGGTTGGTGAAGAAGGAGATGTTGAAATATGTTGGATGTTAAATCAGTGAGAGGGTTAACAATAGGATTATCAGATCATATGTTGTTCTATGTAAAATTAAGTTAGTGGGGGCTTGGATGGAGAGGAAGGTGATACGAAAGGAAGTAGGTAAAATTAAGAGTGAGAAGTTAAGTGAACAAGACAATAAGGATAAGTATGTAAGAACGCTCGCTAGTAAATCGGTTGAATGTGAACAAGTTGAAACTGAATAAATTTGGAAGGGAAAATGAAGGAAGCAATTGTTAGTAGTGCAAAGGAAGTGTGTGAATGTGCTAAAGTAGTAAGAATGTTAACAGCGAATGGTGGAATGAAGAGGTGATGAAAAGCGGTTAAAGGTAAAAAGAAGCGTGGTTGAATGTACTAAAAGTAAATGATGAAGTTTTAAAAGAAAGATGCTTTGGAATTATATAAGGAGGGAAAAAGAAATACTAAAAGTTTGCATACATAGGAAAAAACAAGAGGTAAATGAACAGTTTGAAGGAGGGATGAATGGAGATTACAAGTGGAATAGGGAAGCCTTCCTGGAAGGAAGGAAAGGTTAAGAATGAGAATAAGGGGAATCTGCTTAGAATAATGAATAATGGAATGGTGCTTTTGTAACTGATGAAATGGATGTGAGGGGGAGTGGGAAAGAACACTTTGAAAATCTGCACAATATTAACAGTAATGATGAGGAGTTGATAGTGAATGTGTGTGGTTTTGATGGTGTAAAGAAGGAATAGGTATTTGGGGATGAGTAGTGAGGAGGAGGTAATGGGTAGGGTGAGAAAATTGAAGAATGTAAATCTGGAGGTATAGATGAAATTACTAGGGAAATGGATCAAGAAGCGGAGGCGACACATGGTGATTGATTGACGGAAGCTGTGTATCAAAGCGTTTATGGAGGGTATAGTTCCAAGGATTGAGGAGAGCGGTAATAAAATCCTTATATAAGGGTAAGGGAGAAAAGGGAACTGTAGAAATTATGGGGGAATAAGTTTATTGAGTGTTGTAGGAAGGTATAGCTGGTTTGGTCGAGAGCTGAGTACTGAGGACTGATTGGTAAAAAGTGCTAGGGTGGTAGATGTGTGTGGATCAAATTCACATTGAAACAAATGATTGAGAAAAATGTGAGGGAGAAGAAGAATAAAATGTATTTTAAGTTTTATGGATTTACAACAGGGGTATGATAGATTAATAGGGAAGCTTTATGGCAGGCATTAGTGATATATGGGTATTGTGTAGACTTCTGAGTTTGAATCAAAAGTATGTATGACAATAGTGAAGCATGTGTAAGAATAAACAGTCAATGGTGATTGGTTTAGAATTAATAGTGGAGTGAGACAGAGAGGTCTTCTTGGTTATTCAATTTTCATATGGATGGGGTTATGAAAAGAATTAGAGGTGGGGATGGTAGGAAATGGTGTTAGAATGATGGAGAATGGAGATGAGTGGAGGGTGCCCTACCTATTATATGCGGATGATTTGGTTCTATGTGGCGAATCTGAAGAGAGTTTGAGAGGATTGGTAGAGAGATTTGGCAGGGTATGTAAAAGGAGGTTTGAAAGTAAATGTAGATACGAGTAAGGACATTTTATAGTGTGAAGTTATGTTAGATGGTGAGCAGCTGGTAAGTGTCCGAGTTTAAATAGGGTAATGAGAAGGAACGATGATGCAGAGTAGTAAGCTGGGGAATGGGCAGCGTTGCTGGTACCAAATCGTTAGAATGTAGTGGACTAAGTCTTGAGGCTAGAGTCTACATGAGGTATATTGTTACTTGTTATTGTATGGTAGTGAGTCTATGGTCTATAAGAAATATAGATCTAAAGTTCAATGTGTTCAGATGGACATCTTAGGGGCATGCTAGGTGCAAGAAGAATTGATAAAATGAGGAATGAGCGTATTAGAGAGGGTAATAGTGGAATAAAAGTGCGTCAACAGATTCTTGACAAATATCGAAATGGTTTGTCACGTGAAAGACGAATGATAGTCGGTTGGTTAAGCGGGTGTATAGTGGAGAGTGTGTTGGGAACGGACCGGCTGGGAGACCGAATAAAGCGATTAGTTTGGGAACAGTTGTCGAGAGAAATTAGGAGTTTGGTACGAGAATAAAGGTGCGTGATAGGAGAATGGCGGGGTTTTGTAAGGTGGTATGGTCCACCTGGGCCAAGGGATGAACCCTATACTGACGATTTCACCATAGTGAGGGTCCGTCGCGGTTTTGAAGCTTTAGGGTGTATTTCGTCCGTGACGAGCTTTCACCACTAATATACAGAGGGGGCGGTGGGCTACTTTCTTTCGAGATTATTACCCAACGTTTTTCGGTTTGTAGCGCCCTACCCAATCTTGGGAAATAAGGTAGATGAAGAAAGAAAGAAAGATATATATATATATATATATATATATATATATAGTAAGATATATATATATATATATATATATATATATATATATATATATATATATATATATATAAATATATATATATATATATATATATATATATATAGTATATATATATATATATATATATATATATATATATATATATATATATATATAAAAATATATATATATATATATATATATATATATATATATATATATATATATATATATATATTTATACATATATATATATATATACTTCTACTTCACTAGAGTTGGCTTATAAATAATATGCGCCTTAGACTTACATGGTTTCATGCTCCTTAATTCGAAACTACCTTATTAGTAATTCATTTAGTTTCATGGGAAATAAAATTGATTTAGTATTGAAAGGTAGCTGAAGGGTAATAGTAGAGCTGAAGGGTAATTGTGGAGTTGAAGGGGCCAACTTGGATGGGCTTCATATCTTAAATTAAAGCTTTTTAGACCATTTAATAGTGGTTATTCTTACCTTTTCGTTTTAATTTTGCATTATCTTTTATATGTTTATTATGTAATAATTTCATTTATTCGACCAATCCTTCTTTAAAAAAATAAGGAGAATTTTATCAAAATTAATATGAAATCTTTTGCGTGCGCGAGCAGGTTATGGCCTGGGCACCGCTGCAGTGTAGAGAATAGTATGGTTTCGTTAACCAGTGCTTCGATATATATATATATATATATATATATATATATATATATATATATATATATATATATATATAGTATATATATATATATATATATATATATATATATATATATATATATATATATATATATATATATATAGAGTATATATATATATATATATATATATATATATAGCAGATATATGTATATATATATATATATATATAATATATAGGTATAAGAGAAAAAGTGATTTGTCCTCTTGTAAATTTTGTACGAGCCACCAGTGTGATGCAATCGTCCTGCGTTGCAATGGGATTTTTGTTGTTACGTCTCTTTTTTAAATGCGGGAGGCAAAGTTGCGTTCCTTTACAGAGGACTTTTCCTGTTACAGTGAAAATAAGAACAAAAAGGATTGAAAGACACGAAAGTTGGGTTTTTTTTATATATAATAAATATGAATAATTAAGTATTTCAATATTAATCCTATCTACCTATGGCTGTTTTAACGTTAATTCATAAACACCCTATTACTAACCTAAGCTAAATAATATATACCAATTTAGTTCGAACAAAATATACAATACAATATAAACCCGGGTTATGTTTATTATTTACAAATTCAGTTTAAATTATTTATAGAAGGTACAAGAGCAATACTTCCTTTTTAATGTCGTTATTTAGACGAATGACCCTTCGGAAGGTGCTCTTTACTCCTTTGAATAACCGATCCACTGACACACGACCTGTGTGACCTTTCGACCTTGGGAATCTTCCGTAGTCTGTTTTCTTAAACCTCAGTAGCTAACCTAGGGTTAACTTAGGCCTCTAAATATAGCTGGAAGCTTAGTTGGCTAATAATTGCAGCCTTGGCCTTAATATCCGGTCGTGACCTTATTGGACTTAACCTTGCGTCTGAGTCCGATCGGAATCCAATCTTTGAGTTGGGTCCTAGACTCGGCTTTGAACTTGGCTCTAAACTTGGCTCGAAAACTCGGGTCTAACCTCGGCTCCAAACTCGTCTCCCTGAAAATCATAAAATAACCAACCATTAATTATTGGCTCACTAATAGCAAAATATTAATTTAATAACGCCAATAGTTATCCACGCTATCGGAATGACAAGCAATAACGTTACCAATAATACACACATTAATATTAATAATAATAATAATAATAATAATAATACATATTAACAGATTAATAATAATAATAATAATAATAATAATACATTTAATAATAATAATAAATAATAATAATCATAATCTTGCGTACAAATAATATTCATAAAGGTACCAAATAAAGTAATAACCTAGCACTCGATTCAGTTAACCTAAATACTCCGCAGAGTAATATGATACACACTAGTGCTCATAACCCCTAAATACTTGATATAATAATGAAAATAGCAATAACGACAATAATATTAATAGTAATATCATTAATAATAATAATAATAATAATAATTATAATAATTAAATAATAATAATATAATAATTATAATAATAATAATAATAATAATAATAATAATAATAATAATAATAATAATAATAATAATAATAATAATAATCACAATAAATCTAAATTTAACCTATTCCTTCGAAATTGTAACCCAAATTCGTATGCGTGCTCTTTTCCTCAATGTTAACTTCCCATATCTTAAGAATCCTTTTTTTACACCTTTGTATATGTTTCTAAACACACACACACACACACACACACATACATACACACATATATAATTTCTCCTTTAAATCCTTTCGACTATCCCTTCCTATAGATTACCATGTCATTCTTACTCTAAACTTCCATTTATCATTGACTATTCTTAATATAACTTTCATTGTCCTTCAAACCGAAAAGATCCCATATATAGATTTCAAATATTCTTTGGTAATTCCTCGTATTCTAACAATGTTCCCTAGTTTATTCGTATCTAACTTTCCACAATTTACGCTTTAACACTGATATATTTTAATTAAACTTTAAACGTTATTTCGTTACATTTAAACAGCAAATCATAAATCCTATTCCTCCTTTTAGATTTTAAACTATCGTAAACATCACTTTATATTTAACTATACATACCAATTTTTTTTGGGAGAATTTATCCTTTATAAAGCTGGAATCACAGCTCGTAAATAAATCCTTGGAAAGCTGATTCACACAACTTAGTCAAATCCTTATGAAAGTCGGCAATCACAATTTTTGTAATTAATCCTTAGACACTTTTAAGCTGGAATTCAACACAACTGTTTACCTGAACTTCTTTTGAGAAAACAATAAGTTTTTCTTTTAACCTGGACACTTTTCTGCTTCGTAAAAAAATTGGAAGGTTGATCAAAATAGATGCCATGAGTCACTAGACTCATGACACTACTCACCCCTTCAAGATTGGAAACCCAATCTTTAAAGAAGGGAAAACATCCCATAAAACAAACAATAATAAACAAGATTCAATAATAATATAAACAAGAGTAGTAAACTAACCTAGTTTCCACTAGACGCCCTTCTCTCCTCATACTCCAATACCCTTTTCTGTACATTCGGCAGATCTGGAGCTGACCCTCTTGACCGTGTCATTGGCCGATGTTCAATCTCCGATCCTTGTTGGGTTCCTCCTTGTCCTTCTGATCTATCAGCCAACATCATTTGTTCAGGATCCTCACCAACTTCTCTTAGTTCCTCATGAATGGATCTGAAATTATAAAAAGGGATATTTAAATTACCTGTAACATGATTATCTACCTGTATATCCTCATCATGTACTGAAGTTATACTTCCTGGAACCTCCTCTTCCTCTTCAGTAGCGTCTGAAATGGTTATACCTATGGTGTAACTGTCATTAGGGAACCTTAGCTCTCTTTCGAAATTCTGTAGATCAAATCCCGCATCTGAAGTTGTATCCTCTGGTGCTGAATCCACCCAATCCAATAGATCACTAGTATCTATAGGAGATGGAATAGGTTCTGCCTCTGTTTGTGTTTCCTTATCCTCTCCTAAATGTTCCGTTTGAATTCCAATACCTCTTTTATGGCCTGTTTTGCCAATGGCCAATTGTAGAAGGTCCCACGTTTCATTGATTTCTGTCCTACCCTTTCTTTTCTTTTTTATTCTTTCTGGAAGTGCACTAAATATAATACCTGCTGGTGCTTCCTCTATTTCATCCTCTGTTGTTATTTCAGCCTTATATTCATTGTGTGGATGGACTTCACCTTTTTCATTCTCAAAATACTGCCTGAGGTAATCTGGTGGGTCTGCCCATACTTTTAAATGTGCATAATGGACCCTCATGGTTTTACCCTGACCCTCAACATCATATGTCATTCCACCAGCTATTACTTTGACAACCGTGAATGGGCCTTCATATCTTTCACCTAGTTTTTTCTCTAAGGACCGATCTGCCGAAATAATCTTCCTTTTAACCTTAACTCCTACTGCATAGGGGAGCCAGTTTGGATGTCCTTCCTTCCATTTGCTTTGCTCCTCCATAGAGATCGGTAATACCTTTCCCTCCTTATGTGTTTGGGTTAATAGTTTTTCGGCTGGTGTCATTCCAAGTTCTGAGTGTTTTGTGTTGTTATAAATTATAACCACCCTGGGTAAACAGTCATCCCACTCCTGGTCCTTTGTCACTATGTTCTTCAGGAACTCTGCAAACGTACGGTTTGTGCGCTCTACTGCCCCGTTTGAAGATGGCTTATAAGGACTGCTGAATATATGATCTATGTTGTACCTTTTGAGCATGTCCCTAAACCTGTTACTTTTAAATTCCACCCCATTATCTGTTAACACCTTGTATGGGGGCCTCAAAAATGTTGGTAACATCTGATCTTCAAATGCCCCCGTGACACTTCTGGCTGATTTGTCCTTTAGTGGTCTGACTGAGACCCATTTGCTGCAGTGGTCCACAGCCACTAGACAAGCAACATTTCCTCTCCTTGTTTTTGGCATGGCCATTACATCAATTGCCACTAACTCGAAAGGATTAGCAACTTGGATTTTCCAAACTGGTGGGAATATTACCTTGTGATCTACCTTATTTAGCTGACAAGTGGGACATGTCCTGCACACCTCCTGGATTATAGTATGACCTTTTGGATGCCATACGTACCTTGCCATCAAGTCTGTTAATTTTCCTTGTCCTATGTGTGCCATGTTTCGGTGTATTACTACACAGATGCTGACCATCTGTTTAAACCCTATTACTGCACACAACTTGTCATTCTTCATCCTTTTAACCAATATAGCATCGTTCATTAATAGATCCTCCTTATATCTATAAAATTCCTTTAAAGACACATCCGTTTTAAGAATTTGTTTTTTATTCTTAACCCTCTTCTTCAATTCCTTTATCACCTTAGATCTTTCCTGTAATGTCATTATTTCGTTTAATGTTATGATATTGTTAATCCTATTATTATCACACGCTATTACATTATACACATTAACAAGAAAACCATCACTAACCTGATCCTCATCATCCCCGTGTGCGATGATGCCTTCACCAAAATCCAGAATCGCTTCTGTTTCCACCAAGTAATTCATTCCTAAAAGAAAACATGCCGGAATGAACCCATCCTTAACAACTACCAATGGTAATACTGTTTTCCTGTAGCGTGTATCTATTCTGATATAGCTACTGCTGTGGTGCATTCAACAATTTTTGTGGTGATCCCATTTAATGTGATGTCCACACTCCATTTCCTCAAAATAAGTCCAAATGGTTCTAACTCCCTGATGACAGTTTCCTGGACCAAACTAATAACAGATCCTGTATCTAAAAAGGCACACCTAGATGTTTCGCCAATGGAAATGTCTTGCCATGCAACTCCTGATAACTTGTGGTTGCAACTTAACCGAGACTGGTGTCCTCTTTCCTTCATTAATAGGTTTACCCCTAGTCCTTCTTCTGGTGGGTGTTCTAATAAGTTTTCTGCCTCACTTTCTTCACTGTCCATGAATCCTTCATTTTCTTCCTCAGATGGTACCTCTTGATCTTCGATTGCTAATTCGTCTACTATCGTGTCATCCTTATTCATCTGGAACGTACCATTATCTCTTAATGGATTGAAATGGGTACCTCCTAATACCTGAATGTGAATGCTTTTTAAATCTTCTCGTTTCCTTGCTTTGGGTCCCATATATACAACTGAACAACAAGTCCCGTGATGCAGCCAGATCTTCAAGTTGAACTCATCGCTAGCTGCCAGTAATATCTCTGGGATTGGTTCCCTTCCTGAAATACTGATGGTTTTTAAATATTTGAGTGATTTGGGTTGTTTATCTAACCCATACATCTTCCTGTTGTTTATCAAAACCTCTAGTAGGAATTTCCTTAATTCTTGGTGGTCCTTCTTCTGTAATTGTTCCCTTTTTAAAACTTCCTGCAAGCTCAAAAACAAGGAATCAGCACCTCCTGGTACCACCCTTATTACCTCTAGACCTCTTGGTAGGGCCTCCAGATTTATGACATCGGTTTCTTCCTCTTGTTTCCTTTGACAACGAGACCATGTATCAGCAAAGATGTTTTCCTTTCCCGGAAAATAATGGACCTGAAAACTGTACTCGCTTAAATCGTCCAAGACACGAGCCAACTTACTATCTACTAACTTCATTGTGTGGAGGTACACTAGTGGGCGGTGATCTGTGTATAAAATAAACTCCTGACTCTTGGTAGGGCCTCTAGATTTATGACATCGGTTTCTTCCTCTTGTTTCCTTTGACAACGAGACCATGTATCAGCAAAGATGTTTTCTTTTCCCGGAAAATAATGGATTTGAAAGCTGTACTCGCTTAAATCGTCCAAGACACGAGCCAACTTACTATCTACTAACTTCATTGTGTGGAGGTACACTAGTGGGCGGTGATCTGTGTATAAAATAAACTCCTGACCCAACAAAAATGGACGGAAACTCTTGATTCCCCACCTGATAGCCAACAATTCCCTCTCTATGGTGGATGCTCTTCTTTCACACGCATCGAATGAATGAGAGTTATAAGCTATTACTCTTTTTTCATTCCCTTGTTGCTGACATAGACCTGCACCCATACCAAATCCACTGGCGTCTACAATAAAGCTCTAATTTTGGACTACCATCTGTGAAATCCGGGAATGCCTTAACTTCTACGAATTTCTTTTCATCAAGTCTCTTTAAATTTCGAAGCCGGAATCTTTTCTTCTTGTCCTTAATTCGATCTTTCCTACCTTTTTCTCCTGTAGAGCACTAGGGTGCTGCCCACTCCTGAACAGTTTAATAAAACTTATCCTGGAAGTTAATCATTCCTATCTATACCGCCTGAGTCATCCTTAGTTGTGGGTTTGGTTCTTTCCAACTTATCCACCTGATCCATAAATTCTGGAGCTTCCTATTCAGTCTCTACTTGGAGATATGTCCTAAAATTTAATTTCCTTTGGAGCCCAGCAATGCACTTGCTGTGATGTTAATTTATGACATGGCTCGGGAGAACCGTGTAGAAGATAGCCTGTTTCGCAATTTGATAGCAGTATTTTTCTATTAATAATGCCTTTATATCCAGAAGGACATCATCCAGCAGTATACACCCCTGGTCTTCGGCCTGATATCCTGTTTATATCCTCTGCATCTCCCTCGTGGATGCTGGCTGCGTCCATTTTTAGCCCGAAAACTTAGCCTTTTGAAGTTCTGTATTGCCGACTAACGGCTAAGAAAATGCAGTAAAATCCCCTCACTTAGCCTACTTTCTAATTTGCATCTGAGAAATTCTGTTATCCTTGACCAGTCCAGACATATAATCACAGTATGCCACCTCCATGAGCGATCGAGAAGATTGTGTTTCTGAAATTTGTTGTCCATTGGAACCATATGCTTCCTGTTACTTTGTTTATGTTCCTATAGGTCTTTATGCAATAGACGAAGGTGGTCCATCCTTCTCCTAACAGGTACCGACTGGCGGAGCTCCATTCGGCGGCACATGGCTCCACAATATCCTTTAGACACAATTCCTGAACCTGTTTTTCAATTTCTTCATTTGTCCTTTGGTCAAATCTTCTTGCCCTTTGGTAGATTGGGGTATAATCGTGTAGCCGAATCCTATATGGTGTCATCGACGTTGTTGTCACATCTGAGTCATTCTTGCTAAATACACCTTTTTGCCTGTATAATACTTCTATTATTTCCTTTCGTTGTTCTTGTGTTAATTCCTCCATAAATGTGATTTCTTTTCCTAATTTTTCCTTTGTCCATTCCTCTTCAATGGTTCCTTGTCTTCCTGTTCCTTGTACCAGTGTGTTTATCGTATATCCTCTATTGTCATATTTTTGGAGGTCCTCTTCATCCAGTATTAGATGGGCTATTCCTATTTTTTCTCTTTTCCCAAATTTTAATTGTCCTGGTATAAGTTTCCTGATTAGTATAGTACCTTCTTTGGTATTCCATTTTACCAATCCTGGTAATAATTTGAATCGTTTATTATACCCTCTTCGATTATTTTCCTCTCCTTCGACCAATAGTTCTTCTGGTTTCATATCATAATACCTTCCTTCTCTGGGCTTAATCTGGTTTGAAGTCCAAGTAGCTTTTACTGGAACCCAATCATTTATTGTAATTTCCACTTCTTCCGTAGTATACACTGGCAGGGATATTAACAGTCCTTACACAATTCCCAGACTTCTCTGAAAGGTAAACTTGTTCCTTTGTGTCTTGGTCACCATGCCTTGTGAGTGAACCATTCCCTACATCAATTTTAATTTTATTCTGTATCAAAAATGGCATTCCTAAAATCGTACCTTCTTTTAGCCTTTCAACCACAATGAAATCTGCTGTACCATAATTGATATCCTCAATTGAAACCCTTAATCTTGCTGTTTGGTGGGATTCCACAACCATTTGAGGGTCACCTACTCCTCGTAACCTCATTATTTTTTCAAAAACTTCGGGATTCTGGATCCTTCTGAACTGTTCCTGGCCTATGATACAATACTGTGAACCTGAGTCAATAATGGCTGTCATTTCAACATTATTTAATTTTATAACAAATTTCAACAAAGGAGTAATATTAATGCCTTGCTTACCTTCAATGGTTGTCCTACTGATAGCATGGTATATACCAGTTGTTGAATTTACTGTGCTTGTTCCTCTCCCTTTTGGTGTTCGTTGTGGTAAGGCATTCCTATTTTCCTGAGATTTCCTGCTTATAAACTCCTCTGCTTCTGGATCCAATACTGTATCAACTTGAATAGCCGGGCTGGGTTCTAAACAGTGGTTTACTTGGGGGTGTCGCTCCTGCTCGTTCCCGGGGTCGGCGGAGCTACCTCGTTTCCCGAATTTGGTTGTTTTCGTACCCTTATTAATTCGTTTATTTCTTCCTGAAGTGGACAAGTATCCCTCCAATGTCCCATTTGGTTGCATAAAAAGCATTTCTTTTCAATGGGTTTCCTCTCGTTCTGTCTTTGGCCACCCATATCCTGTTGATCTTGTCTTCTATAACCTTGTTCTTGTTGTCTGGGCCCTCTTCTTGATCCACATTCCGCAGTTCGATGTTCATTACTCCCACATCCCAGGCACCACCCATTATATTTTCGACATTCTCTTTTAAAATGTCCTACCCTGTTGCACCAGTAACATCTTTTTACCTCAGTATTATATCTTTCATTATTTTGCCTGGTGTATTCCCTTGTATTCGTTTTCTGCTGATACACTGGCCTTCCATAGCGCACTTTTTCTGCGTATGTCCCTTTTGTGTTTTGTTCTCCATTTAATGTGGCCCATATTGGTATCCCTTCATCCCTTGATTCCTCCTCATCATCGTCATTTAGGTCATCCTCCTCTTGTGCCCAACTCAGCACATCTTTCCATCTTACTTTAAGGCTTTCTTTCTCATTTCCCATCCTTATTCTAAATCTCCTTGCCATCTTTTTCGGGAGACAATTCAAAAATTGTTTCTTTAATATTTGTTTGTCCCTATCTTCCTCTTTAGTGGCTGCCTCGTAAGTGGTTTGCACCCTTAACGCAAATTCAGCCACTTTTTCATTTTTCCGCATCTCTAACCTCCAAAACTCTTTTTGCAAATCTATCTGCTCGGTTTCCTTTTCCTCCTTACACCAGCTTTTTAATCTAGCCACTATGGTGGTATATTTGACCTTAGCCCTGTATATACTATAATATGTCCTTAGTACGGGACCTTCTAAGAAATTTCTGAGTTCTACTGCCCAACGACTTTTGTCTTTACCCAAGTTGTTCCTTGGCATATCGTTCGTAGTCTTCTATAAATGCCTCAAATTTCTGGACTTTTTCTTTCCCATACTTTAAAGGTTTCACAGCCTTTATATTACTCCTCCTAAATGACTTCATCACTGTAATGCAGTAATACACGTAAGTTACATAACTTGTGCCTCATTTATGTATTATGAAGCAATGGCAGCATTGTCAAGAAAAGATTTTTACTTTTCATTTTTTATGCATTTACCGTGTATTGTTGCAAGGGCTCAGTCAGAGGAGCATTTGTTAAAATATCGTTTGTTAATTCATGGTTAACGACAGCCAAACTACTTCAGTTTCCCCGAAAGGTCATTAACTTGTTGAGAACGAGAGTTTCATTGCATTGAGTGCATCAGCTGCGCCTTTGCAAGGTGTAACTATAGTTAGCAAGAATATTATGATATTTCATTATATGTATGGTAGTGCGTGGTAGCCATTCAGTTTCCATTAATTATCCATCTATTATTATTATTATTAACATTGATTATTATGGCTTCACTTAAATGTAATGTTATGACAGTCATGAAACTGTACCGCAATCAGTATTATTTTATCACTGCCTGCTAAATAATTAATAACGCAGCATTCTAGTATATTACACTTAGAGGTCATCACTACAAGCCTTGCCGTAAAGCACATAATGTACCTAAATCCTATAGTATTCAGATATCGTGGCACTCAGCTTTTCCGGCTTTCCGTAAAGATAAATATATCGTTTCGAACATCATCACTCACCCCGCGAACAGGCGAGTTGTCGGCTCGTAATCAGATCATTTCACTATTCTCACTTCTGTCTTCAAATAGAAAATTATCACTGTTTGTTCTACCGAAAATAATATTATTATCAAGATTCGTAGATTACCGATACATCTCTCTGATAGTTTATCTAAATTCTTCCACGGATCTGGAATTGGAGGTTGCATGTCGCCTTAACTCTGAGCTTTAGACTGACCCGATAAGTTATAACGACCTCATAAGATAATGTTTCCAGAAATTTATGAAAATTGGTCGTACCTTACCTCTATCTTGCTGGTTTAGTCTTTGATTGCTCCATCTGAGCTAGATCTCTTCCTTCTCATAGGGATTACTCACCTGTGTTTGCAGTATACTGCTTCATATTGTAGCTTCTGAGTCCTGAGATACGATTATTATTACCATAATATTGAATTATGTTAGTCGTTGCGCGATACTTCTTGGTAATAGCGCGCTGAATATGTATGTGCTTCATATTATGCACTGTCCTTCTAATTAATTAATTCAATAATTTGTCTAGAGCACGATGCTCGAATTGCTACATCATGTACAATCTGGTTAACGGAACCATTGTGCATCGCAATTGGTTTTATACTGTTGCATAATTCTGTATATTGTCGCTTATTCTTGTACGGCTTTAAGCTTTTTTCTAACATGAAAGCAAACCCAAAAATTCATCGTGTATTAAACGGTATCGAGTCTCTGATCTTAGCATTATTTTCGTGGATTACTCCCATCAGATTTATTGTTGGCGTGCCATGTATACACACATCTTCTTATCTCGCGGCCTTGCACGACGACTAGCTGTCGACTCATCTCTCGCGCTATGCTTGCATCAACAGTTTGTCTATCGATGCATAATACTACGGACCGAGCTATGCATCGCTCATTTGCTTCTAAAACTTTCAGGTTCTAGTCGTGACTTACTTCCTAACCCACAACTTCACGGTGTGTACCTTTCATTTCTTACATTGAGTGTAAGACATTTGCGGATACAGAGAATTGCGCCTTTATCCTGTTGGTATAACCTACACGTTAGTGCAAATATCACCATGGAGTCATACACTCCTAATCTAGTCATTTAAAAAGTATCGCAATCTCATCAGCGCTGTGTCTTTCACTTGGTTCAGTTCTCCTATCATCTTGTCATCAGAAGTCTTTTTATCAATCTTACCTTTATTACTGGCTATGTACCTAAGTAAGTCTTTATTACACACGCCGAGATAGCGAAGTTTATATTAATCACAATCCTGAGGACACATCACAATTCACACTGTACCCTTTATCTACTCACCAATTGAGACATTTGTCAAGAAAGATGACAGACCTCTAAAACACACTTACTAAGATTTCAGCGGTCAACTCTGTACTCCTGCGTTAGGTGCATCAAGCCTGCGAGCTACCTTGACTTCACCTCGTGGTTACATGCTTAACCATTGCACATTCACCTGTTATTCACATTAATCCACAGCATCCCGCAACTTCCATATGACGAATAAGACTATGTACCACCATACATCATACATTGGCTTACGCGGTTTTCCAGGAGTTAATAGCTTTATGAATTCGTTGACTCGTGTAACAGTCAGATTGTGTGACCACTACTAATATTACTTTCTAAAATTCGTATTACTTCATTTACACTATCGGCTATATTATACTACAATGGGTACAGCTATATCCTGTAGCGCCTTATATAATTCATCTATCATAACTGTATATCTTATAATATATGTATGACAGGTGATTTTACCTAGACATGTCTGTCAAGTGTACTTATGTTGTAATTAATAATTCATTACTTTGCTTGTTGAGCTAATTGATCGCTAATAATCCAGTATGTTTATGAACTCATATCTATACTATGTACAGTTCTATATAGGTATAGACTTACTTTCAGTAGTTAGTCTGTCTTCACATGTGCGCCGCCCTGATATACGCGGCGTATCAATTGCTTGCTAGTTCCAGTTAGTTATGCAGGAACTGTTCTCAAGCGACGTTCTCACACTCTGGTATCGACCGCTGTGCATATATATTACTGTCTCATGTCATACCTATTGCATGCTTCGTCATGTTACTTGGTTTGAAGAATTATTGCCCCATTCTGATCACTCAGATAAAGCACATATGATATCATTAGACTCAAATATATTAATCCTATGAGATTATAGTAGTCGCCTAGTATATTTCATATTCCCTGAGCTATATTATTCACATCTCTACCTTCATCTGTTACTATTCACGGTATTACATATATATATATTATTTTCAGTCATATTCATTTGAATAGTACATACATTACCTTCATAACTATTTACTACTATATTTGATTACGTTATTTTTTGTTATAATATATATAATATAGGATAGTCCCTACAGCTATATAATATAAGTGACTGTGAGAGCTCCTGGTACCTCATCCCAAAGTAATGATTTATATATATATATATCAATATACTATTAATACTAGTATTATTTATATAGTCATAGTATTGAGTAAGTTCGGTTATACTTAGTAAACATGAAGGAACTTATATTATCCTCGTGGTCCGTTGCGGTAGTTTTGCAGATGGTCTAACAACATCTGAGTCATGTATATAGGTATTCATGAACTTATAACATCCTTAATTTGTAAGATCCAGTACATCTTTGCATTTTTTTTCCTCTTCATTATATATTTCGTATATAGATTTTTCCCAGCTGGTTTTCTCAATATTTCCAAACGTGTTTTTACTGTTCATTTTATTTAAGTAGTTCAAGTAAGATAATTGATTCAAAGTCTTCAAAAGACTTTGTTTAGTGAGTCTAGAGATTGGTTCACCGCGATCGAGTTTATTTCAATTTGATAAGAATACAAGTTACTATTGAATTGTTCCATTAAGATAAAAAGAACTCGGTCAATCCGTTGTAATACTTGAAGAGTCTTCAAAGGGAGTAAGTTGGTGAGAGTCGGTGAGTTTAAGTATAGTTTTGTTCAGCAACATTGTACAGGCCGATAACCCCTAATAGGAGACTTAGATACTGTTACGATATATTGATTGAGAATAAACATTTCCGGGTTAGGAGATTATGGCCCCGTAGATCTCATCTACTCCTGCATCATTCACTCCGTCCGGAAGTTCGCTATAATAATATGATCAAATTTGTAATCCTCTATAATAACCATGATCCGCGGACAGTCTGAACTATATCTTCGTATACAACTGACATCGTCTTATATAATAAAGAACGCCTCCGTGCGCCAGGGACACGTAAGCGTGACAGAGTAATAATCATATAATATCACACGAACGCATCGCGTCAGGATATATATACTTCAGCCTAGTACTTCTTATCAGGGTTGAATCGCTCGTAGCTAGACCTTCACGTTCGATGAGGCTGCATAGGTATCTCTATCTGGCGCACCGGCAAGATTAAGACTCGCACATAACGTTAAAAACCTGTTATCCACTCTTCTATGTGTTTTCGCTCACGCGTGTGAGTGCGTCCTCGTCATCTACATATATTGATTAGTGAATTGTACGTTGTTCTTTTCTCTTTTAACTGCTCAATATAGTCACTTTGATTATTGTCTTATTGGAAGTTGAAAAAGTATTTAATGTTTTTTGTGCGTATCTGGTGTAAACCGATACCATAACTTGTGCATTGTCTACAATACAGCTCCTTGGATAGAATAACCTCCTAGATGACTACTGCGGTAATAATTTTTGGTTATAGTTTTTATTTTTATATTATGCTCTGTCTAAGTAATCGATCTCTATACTCGCACCTATGATAGTATACTGATAATTATATTTATTAATACTGTATAAGAATAGCTATACATATATTGCAAAGTTTTCTAGCGATCTCAAAGTATCTAATATGGTTTGCGCGGAATTCACATTTTTCCTCTGTTGGCAGTTCCTAATCTTCGACCCCGTTTAAAATTATCAAATTTGTGGGAGTGTGCTATGGCCTTAAAACTAGTGTTACCGTGCAATAGTAGTCTAGTACTTATTGTATTATAGCCTTGGTGAGTGAAGAGATCGGAGCCGCTAATATATACGAGAGCTCCTCTCTCTAAACTCACGGTAGTGGAGTGTAGTGTGAGCTCCGCTGCAACGATCGTTACTCGTGCCATCCTACCAATATTCAGTCGGTAGTAGATCGTGAGGTGAGTAGCTCAGACTAGCTATAGTGAGAGTGAGGATTAGTTTTATATATATATATATAATATTATATAAGTATATATATATATATATATATATATATATATATATATATATATATATATATAGTATATATATATATATATAATCATATATATATAATATTATATATACTTATATAATATATATTATATATATATTTAAATATATATATAAGTATATATATCTATATATATATATATATATATATATATATAGTATATTATTATATATATATATATATATATATATATATAGTATATATCATATAGTATATATATAGTATATATATATATATATATATATATATATATAGTAATATAATATACTACATTAGTTAATATATATATATATATATAATTATATATTATATTATATCATATATTAATATATATATAATATTTATATACTATATATATATATAAATATATATAGAATATATATTATTATATATTATAATATATATATATATATATATTATCATACCTACCTATATATATATATATATATATTATAGTATATAGTAATATTATATCGTTTTTATATATATTTATATATATAGTATATATATAGTATATAATTTATATATATAATATAATATATATATATAGTATATAGATATAATATAGTTATTATATATATATTATACATATATATATATATATATATTAATATATAATATATAAGTATATATTATATATATTTATATATATATATTATATATACTATATTATATATATATATATATATATATATTATATATATTATATATCCTCGAGTATATATTATGTATATATAAATATATATATATATATATATATATTAATATATATATTGAGTGAGTGTAGGTATATAATATACTATATTATATGTATATATATATTATTATAATATATATATCATTATATATATATAATATATATATATTATATATATATATATTAATATAATATTATTGATATATATATAATATATATATAAATATATATTAATTATATAATATTTTATTATATAAATAAAATAATATAGATAAATATACATATTTAAATATATATATATAGTATATATTATATATAGTATATTATTACTATTACATTAGTAGATTTGCGATTTCAGAAGTTTTATTTTTTCATGCGGTTAGCAATTTTAGGTAACGAGATTTGTAAAATTTGCAGAAGAAAACGGGATTGTGGTATTTGTGCCGCTGAAAGTGACTCTGTTATGTAAAACGATATACTTTTGTAACTTGCATCGCTGTACAACAAGTATAACTTATGGCTATGTCCAGTGCTGAGCTTTTATGGAGATGTGGATGTCAGCAGGTATTGGGGGTTGATAGGAAATCACTGCATTAAAAGACCAAAATGGCTCAAGAACCGCTATCGAACAACAGGAAGGTCGCGGCAGCTTTACAGGAGAAGAAGTCTAGTGCGTGAGGCAAAGAGCGACGGGAAGAGAACTAAGCTTGAGCTGAGGCTTGCAGTAGAAAAAGCCAAAATCGAAGCAGAAGCGCAAAGAGTAAAGTTGGAGGCAGAAAAGGCTAAATTAGAGGCAGAGAAAGATGCAAGAGAAGCAGATGAAAGAATGCTTCAGATGAAGCTGGATGCTGAGGAAAAGCAACGTCAGCATGACGCAAGGGATAGCATCTCAGAGTGTTTTCAGAGTAGTCCTATACTGTTCCTATACTAGTAAGTATCCAAAACTGAAACTTCCCTTTTTCGACGAGAAGAGAAATGACATTGAAGAATATCTTCTAATGTTTGAAAAACAAGCGGAGGCAAATGATATCCCTGTAGAAAAGCGAGCGACAATATTGGGTGGCTTTTTAACAAGCAAAGCTGTCAGTGTCTATAATAAGATGACTGTAGAAGAACTAAAGAACTACGATGGTTTGAAAAATGCTTTATTGGAGAGGTACGGGCTCACAGAAAGTGGGTACTGTACAAAGTTTAAAACTATAACTCCGACGGAAGATGATAATCCGAGAGTTTATCTACAGAGAATTATAGAAGCTCTGAATAAGTGGTTAACAGCAGCGAATGTAGCACTGACACCTGATGATATTATTGAATTTTTCTCGGTGGACAAGTATTTGAATACGGTTCCAAAAGAACTCGCAACCTACTTAAGGGAGTCGAAAAAGAAAGCACCAGAGGAGCCTGCATCCAGTACTGGAAGCTACTTGGTAGCACATAGTCTGAGATCACCGCGATTCGTTACTGCAAAATACAATCACGTGAAAAAGCGAATCAGTCGCAGATAACAAACAACGACAATGTTGTTTAAGTCAATTTTTCTGAATTTTAATGGGATAATCAGAAGGTTTGAGATAGCAAATCTCGAAACAAGCTTTAACCTATGTAGCGTATACAAATTATGGAAGCAAGGATCAGAGGTAGAATGGCGACATGACAGAGAAGCTATCGTCGCGAAGTAACAGTGAGCCAAGAGAAGCCCACGTGTTTTAGGTGTCAAAGGAAGGGGCATTACTCGAGGGATTGTCGAGCCCCTCCTTATTTCAACAATAGTAGTAGGGGACAGAATAACTCAGGGAGACAAAAGGAAGAAACGAAGAGCACGGGAGCCTCCGGAGTCTCTGGTAACGGCGGTGAAGCCCTGAACTACTCAGGTGAAGAGCCGAAGCTCCTGGATGAGTTTAAAAAGGTGGAAAATGACGAAACGTCACACCTACCTGTAACGTATGGGACGGTAAACGGCTTTAAAGTCAAAACCCTCCGAGATACCGGATGTAGTATGGTGGTTGTGCGAGAGAAGTTTGTGCCGAAGAGGTGTTATGTTGGAAACAACATGACGATACGTTTATTGGACGTACGAAAGTTAATTGAAGCTCCCCACTAGCAAATGTTGATGTGGATAACTGGCTTATTAGTTAGGTTTGATAGGACAAACCGCGGCGGTTATGCCAGAGCGTTGTATATGATTGGATAATCGGAATGTCAAAAGGAGCATTGCCTTAATGTCAGCCTAATCTACGCTTGGAGTCGACTGTGAGATCGAGGGTCTCGTATGTTAAGATGGCCGCAAGACGTGACTTATTCTTAATTAGCTGTTGTGGTTCCCGCATTTTCTCTGAGAGCGCTGAAGAATTTTCACAGAAGAATCCTAATCGAACAATCATTTAAATGTGGATGGCAACCGTTG
>JABUQX010110152.1:47500-57893 GCA_015478945.1 Trachelipus rathkii | reverse complement strand
AACAGCAGTAGCAGTGATAATGATGAGGAGGAGGAGAGAGAAGGAGAGAGAGAGAGAGAGAGAGAGAGAGAGAGAGAGAGAGAGAGAGAGAGGATGGATGGGAAAACGTGTTGTATATGTTAGAACAGTATTTAGCTGGTGTGACCTTTTTTATTGTTGTTGGAAAGTGGTTTGAAGTAAAATTATTCTTTTTTTTTAACTAAAGGAATAACCAAAGGGTAAAACCGCAAAGATGGCGCAGGAGTCGGGGTCTCGGCCTCCGGTGGACGACGGGGACTAATCCCTCCGGGATGGTCTCCTGAACCCCGCTCTTTGGTATTTTGGGTGTCGTGGGGTTCCTCCGACCATCCTCTCCGGGGTATGAAAACGTCTCCCTCTGTCCCCGTCGGCTCGAGCCCTAAATGGGGGGAAATAATTTTAAAATATTTTCGGTGAATAAGAAAAAAAAAAAAAAAAAAAAAAAAAAAAAAGTTAAATCCCATCCTTAGAATTTTCGGCTGATTCCAGATATATAATTTGTTTTACTGTAGGACCTGCCGTTCTCTAGTTACATAATGTGAGCATTAAAACTATAATCTCATTCATATATATATATATAAATATATATATATATATATATATATATATATATATATATATATATATATATATATATATAAAAAATAAAAATATATATATATATATATATATATAGAGCAGAGAGAGAGAGAGAGAGAGAGAGAGAGATGAAGAATATGGAGGAATGGAAATGGAATAATGAAGGAATGAAGGGAATGGAATGGAAGGTATATATATATATATATATATATATATATATATATATATATATATATATATATATATATATATATATATATATATATATATATATATATATATATACATAAGAAATGCAATAACCTGCAATTAAATTTGTATTTGTAAATACCCCCTGATATTTTCACCATGCAGGGATTCAATCTGACCCTATAGATGAGCGTGCAAGTGTTTGACCACTGCCGACGAGACAAAAGAAGAACTTCCGAGAATACTTCTACTGTCCAAGCAGAGCATTACTACGTGTTCTTCCCGCTCGCACTCGAGCGAAGGGCCAAACAGGGTACCGCGCATGGGAATAATAATACCAAGAACCCAATAATATGTACATAAGAAATGGCCATCCCGGGTAATTAGAGCTTTAATTAGATATTATTGAGCCTGATCCGATCTAGTAGATGATGTGTCAGTAGCCCACTAATGCCATGATGAAGAGAATGGTTTGCCGGGTTCATAGAAAGATACGCCACTGGTAATTGAAAGGAAGGGTCAACAGGGTAAATGCGCATGGTGAATAATAATAAGTAGAAGCATTCTCTTGTTTCAAATTCCAGGCTTTGAATACCCCTGATATTTTCACCATGCTGGGATTCGATCCTGGACCCTGGCAGATGTGCATGCGTTTGACCACTACGCTACGACGAGACAAAAGAAGAACCCGAGAATACTTCTACTGTCCAAGCAAGGGTATTCAAAAATACAAATTTAATTGCAGGATATTGCATTTCTTATGTACATATTGACCCCCGGTTCTTGGTATTATTATTATTCACCATGCGCGGTACCCTGTTTGGCCCTTCGCTTCGAGTGCAAGCGGGAAGAACACGTAGTAATGCTCTGCTTGGACAGTAGAAGAGTATTCTCGGTTTCTCTTTGTCTCGTCGTAGCGTAGTGGTCAAACACGTGCACGCTATCTGCTAGGGTCCAGGATCGAATCCCAGCATGGTGAAAATATCAGGGTATTCAAAAAAATACAAATTTAATCTTTGCAGGATATTGCATTTCTTATGTACATATTGACCCCAGGTTCTTGGTATTATTCTTCACCATGCGCGGTACCCTGTTTGGTCTCAGGCCCGCGAGAGCGAGCGGGAAGAACACGTAGTATTGCTCTGCTTGGACGTAGTATTCTCGGGTTCTTCTTTGTCTCGTCGTGCGCAGTGGTCAAACACTTGCACGCTCATCCGCTAGGTCCAGGATCGAATCCTGCTACGGTGAAAATATCAGGGCATTCAAAAATACAGGATTTAATTGCAGGATATTGCATTTCTTATGTACATATTGACCCCAGGTTCTTGCATTATTATTCACCATGCGCGGTAACCTGTTTGGCCCTATCTCGCTCGAGTAAAGTGAGCGGGAAGAACACGTAGTAATGCTCTGCTTGGACAGTAGAAGTATTCCCTGGGTTCTTCTTTGTCTCGTCGTAGCGTAGTGGTCAAAACACTTGCACGCTCATCTGCTAGGGTCCAGATCGAATCCCAGCATGGTGAAAAAATATCAGGGTATTCAAAAATACAAATTTAATTGCAGGATATTGCATTTCTCTAATGACCCCCGGTCCTGGTATTATTATTCACTATGCGCGGCACCCTGTTTGGCTTCTGCTCGAGTGAGCGGGAAGAACACGTAGTAATGCTCTGCTTGGACAGTAGAAGTATTCTCGGGTTCTTCTTTGTCCTGTCGTAGCGTAGTGGTCAAACACTTGCATCGCCCATCTGCTAGGGTCCAGGGATCGAACTTCCAGCAGAGAAATGAATATTCATTCAAAAAAAATAAATAAATATATATATATATATATATATATATATATATATATATATATATATATATATATATATATATATATATATATATATATATATATATATATATATATATATATATATATATATATATATATATATATATATATTTATATATGTATAGGTTCATGTCAATAAATCCCTGTTTTTCTTCTGACATAAGGTTTTAGGGTTAACTTTCATCAAAGGGCTTAAGTTGAGCAATAAAATTAATTTCATTTATTTTAAGAAAGATGAAGTATTATATTTTTAAAATAACATTCTTATTTTTATGAAACTTTTAAATAATCCTGAATATGATAAATATATTTTATTACTTATAAGAATGAATATTACATACATATTACATATTATTACATACATACATGAGCATAAAGAGCATATATATATATGAGAAAGAGAGAGAGAGAGAGACTCCTAAATAAATTCTCACTGTAAGGTGGTTTCACACACACACACACACACACACACTATATATATATATATATATATATATATATATATATATATATCGAGTTTGCACAATCTATTAATATGATTGTGTAACCAGGGTACGGGACGGGCACCTACTCAATGTATTCCACCAACCTCTTTTCCCTAACCGTCCTTAATGAAAGAGATTTTACAATGAATTACATACTTTTTGCTTTGCATCAGTATTGAAATTCAAATATAGGAAAGGTTGTGCTTTAGAAACATCAATTTTTCTGCCTTTCCTGCTGATAGTCTGTTTCTCTTTTCAGAATAAATTAGCCCAGCATTGCTTAATACTCTCTCACTTGGAACATAAGTTATAGGACAGGCCAAAAGTTTCCTTGCAAGTTTACTCAAGCGTGGGTAAACATTTTGCTTAACCTTCAACCAACTGACAGGATAATCATTTGTATCTAGTCGTTTGTCTTGGTCATAGTTTTCAATCATTTGCACTACATCTTTTGGCAATGCGTGTGTTTCTTCATCACTACTAGACTGTAGAAATTCTTCCAGTGAATCTGTTACTGTTAGGACCAACAGGACAAAGGCAGACGTGAGCAAGACGACGGAAGAACCTTCGAAAAAAGATGTTTTTTTGTGCGAGGAGACAGGACATTGGAGGGACACTTGTCCCTTAAGAGGAGAAATTGAGGAATTAAAGAAAAAGAGGAAGACAGAAATAATTTCGGGAAACGAGGGAGCTCTGTCAGCACCGGGGACGAGTTTGAGCGTACCCCGAAAATAAATCATTTTTCAGAAATTTGCACGGATATTCAAGATTGTGTGATATTGGACATAAGGGCAGAAGAATTTATAAGCAGACAACCTTAGGATGTTGAGGATGCCATACCACATAGGATACCTAGAATAAAAAGGAGAGGAATGAATACAGTAAATAGTACAACTGGGATATATCATGCAGTGAGTAGGACTTCTAATGAAGGTAGGCAAGGTATCAATATAACACCTTTATTGAAATTTATTGTAAAATTAAATAACGTAGAAATGTCAGCTATAATTGATTCAGGGTCTCAGTATTGCATTATAGGATAAGAACAGTTCAGGAGGATTCCAAATCCTGAAGTTATAAACAAGGTGATGAGGCTACGAGGAGTAGGAGATCCGCAGTTGATTGTAGAGTCCCATCGGACAGTAAAATTAAAAATCTCTATTGATGACATCAGTTATGGTTCTGCGGACTTCATCGTGGTAGAAAGGTTGAAAAATGGCACGATTTTGGGAATGCCATTTTTTATTGAGAACAAAATCAAAATGGATATCAGAGATGGATCATTCACAAGGTATGGAGAACATAACACAAAGGAACAGGTATATTTTACAGAAAGATCTGGGAATTGTGTGAGGACCGTAACATCCCTACCAGTATGTACTACAGAAGAGGTTACAATTACAACAAATGATTGGATTTCGGTGAAAACAGAATGGAATTCACTAGAGATTAAGCCAAGAGAAGGAAGATACTACGACGATAAACCAAAAGAATTATTGGTCGAAGGCAAAGAACACAATCGATGAGGGTACATCAAACGGTTTAAGGTACTACCAGGATTGGTGAAATGGAGTACAAAGGAAGACAATATATTAATAAGGAAACTGATACCAGGACAGTTAAGATTAGGAAAAGGAGAAAAAGTAGAAATAACTCACCTAGTATTGGATGAAGATGACCTACAAAAATATGAAAACAGAGGATGTACAGGAAATACAATGTTGCGAGAAACAGGGAAAGATGGAACCATTGAGGAAGAATGGACGAAGGAAAAATTAAAAAAGGAAATTGCATTTATGGAAGAACTAAAGCAAGAACAAAAGAGGAAAATCATCGATGTGCTGTATAGACAAAAAGAAGTGTTTAGCTAGGGAGATTCGGATGCAACTGAAACATCCATGACACCATATAGAATACGGTTGCATGACTACACTCCTATCTATCAAAGGGCAAGAAGGTTCGATCAGCGAACAAATGATGAGATCGAAAATCAAGTTCGGGAGTTGTGTCTGAAGGATATCGTGGAGCCATGTGCAGCCGATTGGAGTTCTCCAGTGGTATCTGTCAGGAAGAAGGATGGAATGCTTCGCCTATGGATAGACTATAAACGCTTAAATAAAGTAACAGAGGCAGATAGGTTCCCGATGGCTAATATCACCGAAACGATTTTTTCATGCCATGGGGTGAAATATTACACTTGCCTAGATTTGGTGAAAGGGTATTACCAAATGCAGCTGGAAGAGGATAGTAAGGACTTTACTGCATTTTCTACAGTTAGTGGGCAATACAGATTTAAAAGGTTGAGTTTTGGATTAAAAAATGGACCAGCAGCATTCCAGAGAGAGATGCAGAGGATACTGACAGGATTCAGCCGGGATAGAGTAGTGGTATACGTAGACGACGTCCTGTTGATATCAAAGGAATTTGAAGAGCATCTGATATTGATTGAGCAGGTTTTACAGCGATTTTCCGAAACAAACGTTAAGATCAAGATTAGCAAGTGTAGTTGGGTCCAAAAAGAGGTTAAATTTTTAGGTCATATCCTCAGCAGGACAGGAATAAGGAAGCTTCTAGAATTTATAGACCTGGTGGACAAATTAGAAAGACCAAATAATGTGGGAGAACTAAGACGGTACCTAGGAATGATAAACTTTCAGAGGAAGTTCATAAAAAGATCAGGGTTCGCCTCTTAGTGCATTAACAAGAGGAAAAAGAAAGGTGAAAATCGAATGGATGAATGAAAGGATCAAGGCTTTTGAAGGGTTAAAAAGATTAATGAAAGAATCAGTGGAACTTGCATTTCCAGACCTCGCAGAATCCAGTGCAAAATTGGAACTCTTTGTGGATGCAAGTGCATTCGGCATGGGTGCTGGTTTGTGTCAGGAACAGGAAGGCGAAAGGAGACTAATCGCGTATACCTCCCACTCATTCAATGTGTGTGAAAGGGGAACATCTACCATAGAATGGGAGTTACTAGCTATCAGATGGGGAATCAAGAGTTTCCGCCCTTTCCTGTTGGGTCAAGATTTTCTACTTTACACAGAACATCGACCACTAGTGTATCTTCATACAATGAAACTGGTAGATAGTAAGTTGGTCAGCGTCTTAGACGACCTAAGCGAGTATAGTTTTCAAATACAATAATACTCAGGAAAGGACAACGTCTTTGAAGACACATGGTCTCGCTGCGAAAGAAAACCAGTGGAGGAAGTCAATACTACAAACCCAGAGGCCCTACCAAAAGGATTGGAAATAATAAGGTTAGTGCCAGGAGGTGCTGATTCCTTGTTCTTGAGCTTGGAGGAAATTTTAAAAAGGGAACAATTACAAAAGAAGGACCACAAGGAATTAAAAGGGTTCTTATTAGATACTGTACTAAATAATAGGAAATTGTATGGGTTGGACAAGAAACCAAAATCTTTGAAGTGGTTAAAAACTATCAGTGTTCCAGGAAGAGAACCGATTCCGGAGGTATTACTGGTAGCCAGCGATGAATTTAACCTAAGGATTTGGCTACACCAAGGAATCTGCTGTTCAGTTATTTATATAGGACCAAAAGCAAGAAAACGTGACGACTTAAAAGATATCCACATACAAGTATTAGGAGGGTCCCACTTTAACCCATTAAAGGACAATGGAACGTTTGATGCAAATAAGGATGATACCATAGTTGATGAGTTGACGACTGAGGAGCAAGAGGTACCATCCGAAGAGGAAAATGAAAGCTGTCTGGACAGTGAAGAAAGTGAGGAAGATAATTTTGTACAACACCCACAAGAAGAAGGATTAGGAGTGAATCTATTAATGAAAGAAAGAGGACATAAATCTCGGTTAAGTTGCAACCACAAAATAACAGGAGTTGCATGGCAGGATGTCTCTATTGGTGAGGTCTCTAGATGCGCTTTTCTGGACACAGGGTCAGTTATCAGCCTGGTTCAGGAAGCAGTAGTAAAGGAATTGGAACCATTTGGACACATTTTAAGAAAATGGAGTATGGATGTCACCTTGAACGGAATTACCACGAAAATTATCGAATGCACAACTGCGGTAGCTATAAGGATTGATACTCGCTTTCGGAAGATAGTACTACCATTAGTAGTCGTCAAAGATGGATTCATCCCAGCATGTTTGCTTCTTGGGATGAATTACCTGGTTTAAACAGAAGCAATTTTGGACTTTGGGGAAGGCATCATCGCACATGGAGAGGATGAAGATAAGATTAGTGATGGTTTTCTTGTGAATATTGGTGTATACAATCTTTTGGTGGATGATAATGATAGGACCAATAGCATAATAACATTCCAAGAAATAATGACATTAGAGGAAAGGTCCAAGGTATTAAGAAAGTTAAAGGAGAAGATTAGGAATAAACGACCAACCATCAAATCAGATGTGTTGCTGAAGGAATATTACAGGTATAGGGAAGAGCTGCTAATGAATGATACCATATTAAGGATGACCAGTTCAGCGCGGTAATAGGGTTCCAACAAATGGTTAGTATCTGTGTGGTGATACATCAAGACATGGCACGTATAGATCGAGGAAAACTGACAAGTTTAATATCAAGATATGTAGGCATCCATAAGGTCATACCATAATCCAGGAAGTATGCAGGACATGCCCGACTTGCCAGCTGAATAAGGTAGATCATAAGGTTGTATTTCCACCAATTTGGAAGATTCAGGTTGCAAATCCTTTTGAACTAGTTGCAGTCGACGTCATGGCTATGCCAAGGACCAGAAGAGGTAATATCGCTTGCTTAGTGGCTGTGGACCACTGTAGCAAATGGGTCGCGGTCAGACCACTGAAAGATAAATCAGCCAGGAGCGTTGTAGAAGCATTTGAAGGCCAGATGCTACCAACATTTTTGAGACCTCCATACAAGGTACTGACGGATAATGGGGTAGAGTTCCGAAGTAGCAGGTTCAGGGAGATGCTCCAGAAGTACAACATCGACCACATATTCAGCAGCTTGTACAAGCCGTCGTCTAATGGAGCAGTAGAACGCACAAATCGTACATTTGCAGAATTCTTGAAGAATACGGGCAACAAAGGATCAAAAATGGGACAATTGCTTACCTAAAGTAGTTATGATATATAACAATACAAAACAATCTGAGCTTGGGATGACACCAGCGGAGGAACTCCTGATAGGGACACACAAAAAGGGAAAGGTCCTACCAATCTCCATGGAAGAACAAGGTAAATGGAAGGAGGACACCCAAAATGGCTGCCTTATGCAGTAAGAGTCAAAGTCAAACGAAAAATTATTTCAGCAGATTTTCTTAAAAATACGGCAACAAAAAAACAGGAATGGGACAACTGCTTACCTAAAGTAGTTATGATATATAACAATACAAAACACTCTGAGCTTGGGATGGCAATAGCGGAAAAACTCCTGATACAGACACATATCGTCCAGAGGTTGAACATATTGAGGAGAAGATAACAGAGGAAGAAAAGGAAGTACCGCCAACACATATGGTATACAGTGCACCTCCAAAGCGAGTAACAAGAAGCAGGAAACACGGGACAAAAACTAGGGAGACATGGGACCTTTTACAGTTAGCTATAGACAAACGAAGCCATAGAAAGGATGTGAGAACACAAACGAGTATTTAGTGGAGGACAAGGCACCACAAACAGAAGCAGATCCTACGTCATCACCTATAGATACCAGTGAATTATTAGACTGGATAGATTCGGCACAAGAGGACGTAAATTCAGATGATGAGTTCGATTTGCAGAAATTTGAAAGAGAGCTAAGGTTTCCAAATAACAGTTATACAATAGGAATAATGATTTTAGATGCCACTGATGAAGAAGAGGAGGAGGTTCCAGGGATAACAACACCAAAACGAACTGAAGGTATAGAGGTAAGCAACATTGCTGAGAATAATTTGAATATTCCTTTTTATACCTCTAGGTCTATCCATGAAGAATTGAGAGAAGTAGGTGAAGATCCTGAACGGATGATGTTGAATGACAAACCGGAAGGACAGGGAGGAACCCAACAAGGATTAGGGATTGGAAATCGGCCAATGACACGATCAAGAGGGTCAGCTCCAGATCTTCCATATGTACAACAAAGAGTATTAGAGTACGAGAAAAAGGCAGAGGAAAGAAGGGCATCCATTGGAAACTAGGTGAGACTGGTTTTTGTGTTCTGTTTATTTATTTTTTTTTTTTTTTTTCTTCTTTCTTGCGTTCTTTTTAAGATTGGGTTCCCAATCTTGGAAAGGGGAGTAGTGTCATGGACTGACGAACTATCTAAATTCCGAGAAACAAACGCACGCTCCCGGTGGAAGAAAATATTGTCTGCTTTTAGAATTTAAGTGAAACAGTTGCTCTCAAAAAGAAGGTTAGAAGTGCTAAAGTAATTAAAAAGTTATTTCTGTATTAAACAGGTATCTGCTATAGTAAACAGTATCTCTGCTGTCGAACTGTGTTGGATTTAACCTTTATCAGGAATCATAATTGCCCCAAATTGGGTAAGTATTAAAAGTGTAAAATTTAAGTAAGTAACGTATTAAAAATAACTAGTAAAAGTTGAAGCAATTATTAAAATGGTAGTGAGTGTTTTTTTAAAAGTGATAAAACTTATATTTTTTAAAAAAACGTATAGGAAAGTTTAGCGATGTGGTACAAATATGAATAGATTTAGGATTTTAGAAATTAGGAGAGTAAAATAAAATGTGTTAAGTACAAATTTAGATAGTAGTCGATAACATCTAGAATAGGTTTAGAATTACTAAAGTGCTCGAGGATTGACTAAGCGCATAGTAAAATAGGAAGCATGTTTTTGGAAGTTTACATATAGGAATTATTGAATATACGAGCAAGGAAAATTCAGGGTAATCGCAATACATAGGAATCGATAGTAGAATAGTATGTACGTGCTAGTTATATTTGGAACCTAATTGATCTCTTTGAAAACGACACACACACACACACACACACACACACACACACACACACACACACACACACACACACACACACCACACACACACACATAATCTCTTTAAAACGATCACACACACACACATTCACACACACACACACACACACACACAGGCATTCGTTTTATTTACCATTATTGACATTACTATTATTATTATTATTATTATTATTATTTACAAATATTTATTACATTTATTATTATTATTATTATTATTATTATTATTATTATTATTATTATTATTATTATTATTATTATTATTATTATTATTATTATTATTATTATTATTATTATTATTATTATTATTATTATTATTATTATTATTAC
>JABUQX010110152.1:37500-42500 GCA_015478945.1 Trachelipus rathkii | reverse complement strand
GAACTTATTTTGCTTGTTATTGGTGAGTATTTCTTAAATAAAAATGATATGTATCCCTTCAAAACCTGTTAGATATATATATATATATATATATATATATATATATATATATATATATATATATATATATATATATATATATATATATATATATATATATATATATATATATATATATATATATATATATATATATATATATATATATATATATATATAGTTATATATATATATAGTTATAATATGTGTATATCTACATCTACTTATGTGTGTGTTTTTATATATATAGTGAGAGAGATATATATATATATATATATATATATATATATATATATAGTGTATATATATATATATATATATATATAGTAAATAAATAAAGACAATATGGTTGTTACAGTGAAGAAAAGCAATATTGATAAAGAATGAAATGGAATGAATGAAATGGAAATGGGAACAGGAAAGCAGGATGGTTGTGGAGGCATGGAATGGTGGAAAACATGGAAGAAAGGAACATCTATTATTCAAGAGCTAATGGATTCCACATAGAAGAAAAGTATTGTTGAGGTGGAATCAAAGCGATTGACAAATCCTTCAAGTAACTCGTACAATAAATTAAAAGCATAAACCATTGAAGATGAAATTGGGACATAAATGCTCAAGAGCAAACAACGGTTCAACAAAGAAGAAAACTACATTGAGGTGGAATCCAAGATAATAGGAGTAAAGAAAATCTTCAAGCAACTTTCATAATATAATTAATAGAAGCAGCTTTTGTAACCAAAGAAGGACACCCTATAGCCCATCTCTTCTGATAAAAATCCCTATTCATCAGTAATTGAAGGTTAGTTTGAAGTTAAAACTGTAATAAAAATAGTTTGTGTAAAAGTGGAGTGAATGTAAAAATAACATAACGAGTTTGCAAAGTAACTAAATTTTTAGACAATAAAAGAGTTTTGTTAAATGACCTTATTGTGTTTTTTATTTTATGTATAATTACATATTTTTATTCTTTAGTGTTAAGTATTTGTATTCTTATATTCACAATTTGTTAAATTTTTTTTATAGAACACATTCATACTTTTTTTAATATTTGCAAATAAATGATGTATAGAACTGAGTCTATTTCATCCTGATGTGAAAAATGATATCATATATATATATATATATATATATATATATATATATATATATATATATAGTATATATAGTATATATATATATATATATATATATATATATATATATATATATATATATATATATATAAGAGCATATGGTATATATGCAGAGGTGGGCCTGATCCGTTACTCCGTTACTTCAACGGAACAGCTTGAGTAATCGAGTAACGGACTTGTTATTTTTTCTTTCATAACGCACTGAATAACTCCGCCTCCCGCCATTTGAGAATTGTTTATTTTGTCGACCTCTCTTTGAATTTTGAGCAGCCCAACTGACCAATCCCTGGTCAAGCCAAAAATCCCTTTATAATATACATACACATATACATATATACATATATATATATTATACATATATATATAAAAGGAATATATATATATATGAGAAAGAGGAGAGAGAGGAGAGTGAGAAAGAAAGAGAGAAAGAGAGAGAGAGGAGAGAGAAAGAGATATATATAGCAGAAAGGGGAATTGCATAAAATAATGAAAAGGGATGGTGCTTTCATAACTGATGAAATGAATGTGACTAGATTGTGGTCGGAACACTTTGAAAATCTGCATAACATTAGCAGTGTAATGAAGAGGGTGATAGTGAATGTGTGGATTTGATGGTGCATGACGTGAATAGGTATTTTGGGGATGAGGTCATTAAGGAGTAGGTGATGGGTAAAGAGAAAGTTGGAGAATGGTAACTCTAGGTATAGATGAAATTACCGGTGAAATGATCAATAACTTAGACGAGATGGTGATTGATTGGATTTGGTAGTTGTGTAACAATGCGTTTATGGAGGGTATAGTTCCGAGGGATTGGATTAGAGCAGTAATAGTACCCATATATAAGGTTAAGAGAGATAAGGGTAACTGTAAGAATTATAAGGGAATTAGTTTATTAAGTGTATGTAGTAGGGAAGATATATACTGGTTACGAAATTAGTTTTAGAAAGGATTCAAAATCTTAGTCGGACATATTTTCAAAGTTATAATATTGGCCTAATAGAAGAAACTTCAATAAGTATAATTAATAATAAGAAGAGAAAGAAAAACTTGAGAGAATGTTAGGGGAAGAAGCTAAAAGGCGCAAAGAAGGATAAGTGATTAAAGATGATGAAAAGATGAAAATGACGGAGCAGCTAAAAGCTCATTCAGAAGAAACATCATCATATCTTCATCTTGGCGATACTATTTCGTCGGATGATAGCCCTCTGATTCAAGTTGGGAATTGTAAAGGAAAAATAATTTGTAGACTTAAAGGAAAAGCCCGGTATTCCTTCTGAACAGGGGCGTATGTTGCATGAAGTGAATTATTATAATCAAGATTATTAGTTTCGCGGAAAGAAAATACAAATTACATTATTTAGGAATATTTATAATTTTTGCGAAATTAATTTGCTTAAAAATAATTTCATTCGAAATTATTTTGCAAAATGGATATATTTTTTATTAAACTAAACAATTATTTTATTGGAAAAAGAAAGAGCTAAAAGAAAACTTTGCACGTCGATATCCTAGACACCGCTGAAGAGTATAAATGTAAGGTAAATAATTCTCACGGGTCGGTGGTCATAGATCATTGGTCGGTGGTTGTGAATCGTTGGTGGATCTCTCATTTGGAAGTCAACAAATCTTTTGTTCAAAACTCATCGTCTGAAGATTGTGTTACTATCGATCGTTCATAGAATCTAATCATTGAGAAAGTTTAAAGGCTTTGTGCGAGGAATATTCATAAGGATTGTTGTGAATAGCGAAAATCAATAGTTATTATTTTAGAAGAATATTTATATATCGTGATCTGGAGTCCTTGACCTCTGAGAATATTTGACATGACCTGAAGTCACATAAGAAGAGCAGTTTATCTATTGTTAAAGACGATTTATGATACGAATAATGTTATTGGACAGAGAGACAGACATATTGTTGAGAGAGATCATTTGAGACAATATTTGTGAATTCATTATTCAACTAAATAACAAGAAGAGTCCAACCTTGGTCCGAAGACATTCTATGTTTACAGGACTATCAGAAGCAAACGTGGAAATTTACGAATCATTTAGAAATTCTTGTATCTGAGATTACGATTTGCGAGATAAGTTATACTTAAGGCAGACAGATTCTTTTGTTTGGATTTATATTTAAAGAATTCCGGGAATTGTCACTTTATTTACCTGATATACCATCTATTGACAAATATATATATATATATATAAATAAATAAATATATATATATATATATATATATATATATATATATATATATATATATATATATATATATATACATCAATACACACACACACACACACACACACACACACACACACACCACACAACAATAATATCATCATTTCCATCAATAATGTATCATTTATCACTTTCCATTTTAGAGTTAGAGCATATATATATATATATATATATATATATATATATATATATATATATATATATATATATAAATATATATATATATAGTATATATATATATATATATATATATATATATATATATACAGGAGAAAGTTAGGTAAAAAACGTGTTTTTTTTAAAATCGTTTTTTAACACGTTTTTTTTTTGTTTTTTCTGTTTTATTGTTTTGGTGCCTTGTTTTTTTGTTTTTTTTTTTTTTTTGTTTTTTTAAATTTCTTTTAATTTTATCATACCATTTTTAATTAAATATTTATTATTTTACTTGTTTACTATAGGAAACAGGTGTTACAGGATAATTAATTATATATTTAAAGTTATATACATTAAATGGTTAAATTTCAATATCTCAAAATTTTGACAATGGCTGGAAGAAAACAAACACCTGCCCATTCTCTATTTACTTTTAAGGAAAATCATACATACAAAGGTAAAAGAGTAAATTGTTCTTCACTGAGGTGGCCAATAATGGTTAAAGGAAAGAACAACACATACTGAATTGCAAAAAATGCAGTGATGACATAAAAATGAAATAATTGGGAAATCAGAAAGAGAGTAAGATTAATGAAAGCAAAATCAAGAAATGGAAGCAAAGTAAAGAAATGCAACAAGCAACAAAGAAAAAAAGAGCAATTAAATAAGCCTCTCACCCTGATCCTGTTCTATCACTGATAAATCCGATTTTTGTCTAAATTGTCTAATGTGAAGACAATAAGAGCATATATATATATATATATATATATGAGAAAGAGTTAGGAGCATATTATATACATACAGGAAAGAGAAGAAAGATATATATATATATATATATATATATATATATATATATATATATATATATATATATATATATATATATATATATATGGAGAAAGATGAGAGAGATATAGAGAAAGAGAGAGAGAAAGAGATAATATATATATATATATATATATATATATATATATATATATATATATATATATATATATATGAAAAAGCATATATATATATATATATATATATATATATATATATATATATATATATATATATATATATATATATATATATATTTATATATATAATAAATATATACTTTTTTACTTTATAAAAAAATTACATACAAATTCAATATAATACAATCAAATTGAAACAATATTTCATAACTTTTCTTTCAGGTTCAAGCTATTCAGAAGGTCTACAATCTGAGCAAGGAAATGCTAGATATGAATATTACTACTAGTGATGGGAGAATTAAGAATTTTTCACGATGACGAGGGACTTCTTCAGTATGGAATATCTCTGGGCTTCACTTTCCAACAATGTTTCGTCTGCAGCATGGTGGATTAGTTTATGTAAGCATTTCAAGATATCAAAAGTAGCCTCCTGAATTCTAGACCTTCCTGCCACTTCAGCTGCATG
>JABUQX010110152.1:0-32500 GCA_015478945.1 Trachelipus rathkii | reverse complement strand
ATTATTATTACATATTATTACATATATATATACATACATACATATTTATTATTATTACATTTTTTTTTTTACATACATATTATTATTACATACATATATATTATATACATATATATATATATATATATATATATATATATATATATATATTTTATTAGTTTTTACTCACCACTCACGGGCAGAGCCCTATTCAAGGAGGGGTGTTGCACGCCTAACTTCATCCGCTAGCGCAAATTACGCTGATGAGCACAGACGCAGGCTTTGTAGTGGGGGGAGATTAAATCAGCAGGAAACACAGAAGATGGAAGAGAATTCACAAAACAGAGGAGGTGGCAGGAAGAAGGAAGCACCGCAGCGAACTAGCCTTGAGCTGCCAAAATATCTACACAAACTCGTGCACAGACATAGCACCCTTGTGCTACGAGGGCGTCGTAAAGGTGGTGGTGGTACGTGAGTGGTAAGTTCCCCGAACACCTGTCGCTGCGGTGCACCTATAGAAATGAACCCGTTTCTATGAGGCCGCCATAGCAACCGTTGTGACGTGAGGTTTCAAAGACATTTTTTTTTGTTTATGTTAAAGGCGAAGTATGTTTATATTGTCAAACAGGAGAGACGAGAGAACCAACGAAAATATAGGAAAGTTTGAAGGTGTTTAGAGAGGGAGATGTAGAAGTTGAGTTTTAAAAAAATTGAATTTACAAGGTTGGAGACGACCTCAATCGAAAATTCTATCCAGATCAGCGATAATAGATTCGGAAAGGTTAGGACGAGAGGCAATTCTAGAAGTAAAAGAAGGAGCAGAATTGAAATGAGTTTGAAGATGAAGGGTCGAGTCATCGGCATATGGAGTGGATAGGAGTTAGATGTGCAGGTGGAGAAGATCATTAATGAAAAGTAGGAATAAAGTAGGAGAAATACCGAACCCTGAGGAACACTACTATTGACAGAAAAAAAGAAGAAGTCGCTTCATCAACCACAGCCGATATTGAGCGACTTGAAAGAAAGCTAGACAAAATAAGCAAAGAGAAGGAGGGAAAGCAAAGAAGGGAAGCTTGGAGAGCAGTGACGCGTACATACCCGGTCAAATGCTTTGATATGTCAAGCGCCACCACGCAAGTCTCCCAGTAGTTCCTAAGAGCGGAAAACCATAAATCGATTAAATAGGAAAGTATATCGCCAGTAGACCTTGAACGCCAAAAGCCGTACTGGCGATCGGAAAGAAGAGAATGAGATTCCAGATGGTCTAAGAAGTGAGATTTAAGAAGGGTTTCAAAGATCTTAGATAGAATACAAGTGAGAGCTAGCTATAGGGCGATAGTTAGAAGGATCAGAGCGGCTTCCTTTTTTCGGAATAGGTTGGACATGTGCGTGCTTCTACCGGGAGGGAAAAAGGTATCATTGAGACATAGAGAACAAAGCTGAACGAGGGCGGGGTCAGCATCAAGCACATTCCCTCAAAACTCGGGGAGGAATGCCATCCGAGCCACCCGCTGCCTTCCTAACGTTCATAGATCTCAAGAGCCCATGCACCTGATCAAGTGTGTTATCTCAGGCAAAGGCATAGGACACCTGAAGAGGAGGAGGAGGAATGCCAGAATCGTCCAGGGTTGAGTTAGAGGAAAATAGGAGGCCGAAGAGATTGGCCTTTTCAGTTAGAGAGTTAGCAACAGAGCCATCAGATCGAATAAGAGGAGGAAAGGGATTACAGAAGTTGTTAGAGATGGTGCTAGAGGCCAGAAAGATTTGTCAGTAGGAGAACCAAGAAGGTTAGCGCACTTTCGTTTGATGAAAGCCCGCTTTGCTCGTCGAAGAGTATCCCTGCAACGATTTACATATATATATATATATATATATATATATACAGAAATCTAAATTCAAAAATACATATATATATATATATATATATATATATATATATATATATATATATATATATATATATATATATATATATATATATATATATATATATATATATATATATATAGAAATTGAAATTACAATGATTCAGCATCTAAATTATTTATAATATAATACTAAATAATATTATTTTATATGTGGATGACCAATAGAAAATATTCAGTAACATCTCTATTTTTGGGGGGGGGATGTGGGGACAGATGTGGGATGTCAGCAGGGGTGAGGGGATGTGATGTGGATGTCAATTGTTCAGAAATGTAAGTAGGAAATATAAGGTCATGTTTATTGTCGCAAAGAGTTGTGTAATAACACCATATGGCGTCGTGTCTGTGCAAGGGTATAACGAGGAACATAGAGAAACCCGTGTGCAACACCGTACAACACGTTATTTCGTGACATTACAGAACATACTTGCTGTTTCTTGGGAAATTCGACCAGTGGACGATGTCCCAACAATGATGTAACGGGTCAACGACTCTTTTTTCAACCAATAATGCACAGCACCTCTTTGTTATGACAAGATAAACTCAATATGAGTTTCTAGATGTATTCTGGGATAAATTATCGAATGCCTTTATCACGTGAATGGTAAGAGATGCCAGTTCAGATCGTGGAACTCCCATCTTGGGACTGTCATAAAGATATTCAATGGGGTTAAGACCAGGACTTCGCAGTGATCCAATGAGAACCTTTGCACTGATCACGAGTAGGTAGTCCGCAACCATCCTTGCAATATGTGGACTTGCATTATCGTGTATTGAGCGGACGTAGTTACCTATGACCTACCTAGTGTCATAAAATGATCATATAGTGTGTTCTATGAAGTATGGTGTATGTAACAAACTTTGATGAATATGATCGAGGACGGAATTAATGCTTAAGCAAATGCCGCCCCAGAATATTTTGAGCTAATCTCCGAACTCCCTTGCTGCGATTTAGCTTTTGCTACAGCGTTCACCACGTCAACATATGCAAGCTTCTTGCACGACTCTCTGCAAATCTGAGACATACCCTGGTTTCATCTCTGAATTGCACCAGCTTAAAATCGTTGACGATATAATGTGCATGTTTAGTAGTCGATAATCTTACCCACGGAGTTGAGCAACTGTGAGCAGCGGTGAGCAGCTGCCTAGTGTGATGTCGAAAGGTCATTTCAAGAATCAGGATTAAGGTGTTTCACAATACCCCCATCCTCAGATATCGCTCTTCTATTGCAGTCGAAACCCTCATCCGACTGATAGTAATTTTATAGACACCAACCGCATTCTCTGTGTTCCTCATACTACGGTCTTCCTTTATCAGGGTAGATGTTCTTTTATACTCGCCTCTCATTAAATAGTATGTCTTCACAATGATTTCGGACGTGGTTGGTGAAGAGCTGATACAGCAATATGTCGTAAAATTTCTGCAACGAAAAGGAAAGAAAAAGGCAATCGACTCTTGCTATCTGTGAGATAAACACCTTGATACGTCGAAGGGAGCAAACTACCCTTACGTCCCGGCATGGGTCCGGCATGCTACAGAAATCAAACAGTTATAAATAAAATTAAAAAATAAAAAAAAAAAAAATAAAAAAAAAAATTAAAATAAATAAAATTAAAATTAAAAATAAATAAAATTAAAATGAATAATAAAAAATTATAAATTCTACATAGATATAATGTGTGACATTATCCTATGGAGCAAATACATTAATTTAAAATTTTTATAGAATATATATAAAATAATATCATTTTATATAATAATGGCGCCATAAATATTAATATTTAACATACAATATATAATATTTTATTCAAATATTTTTAATATTATATTTTAAAAATTTATACTAAATTAATATTATATTGTATTATATATTTTAATAGAATATTTTATTATTTTAAATATAATTAACAGAAAACTCCCCCCCAAAACACCCCAAATTTTTTTTTTGCTATGGTATTGGCCATGGACATTTCCCCCCACTGCCCCAAAAAAAATGGTTTCGCCCCCTTTTCTGTTCCTTTGGGTTTTTTTTGCGTAAATCCCAAAAAAAACTTCATCCTTCCCCTGGTAACCCAAATTATTTCATAGGGACGAAGCTTTACAACCCAGATATTTTTCTTCCAACAATCTTGCTTGCCAGCATGCATAAAAAAAACTTTTTATTTATTCCCCAACAAATGGGGTATTCTTTAGACAAAAACAAAATTTACCAGTTACATTTAACATTTTTCCTTCTTTGATTTTTTTCCCCTTTATTTGTGTGCGGAGAAAAAAAAAAAAAATTTTTTTTTTTTTGGCCACAAATTTTCGTATTGTTTTTTCCCTTTTGGCGTTTTGGTTCCGTTAGGAAAGGCGGGGGGGGCTTAAAGGGAACGGTGTTTAAGTAGGGGGGCCTGGGGGGGCTTGCCTCCCCCACTTACCCCAAACTTAAATTTTCTTTTTTTTTACCATGGGGGGAATGGCTTAATTTGGCATCCCTCGGAAAAGGAAGGGATACGTGAAAAATTTTTCGCCATGTAAAAAACCGGGGGGCCTTTTCTTAATTTTTTTTTGGCGGGGGGAAAAAAAAAAAATGTCAATTGAAAAATATGTGTCATATAGTGGTAGGCCATGGTCCTTTGGAAAATAATCTGGTTCAGAGGGGATATAAGCTTAAAAATAGTTAGGTATGACTAGCGGGGAATTACAAGAGGAGCGAGCACCGAAAAAGAAGGTGTAAGAGCTGGATCTTATATTATAAGGGTATAAAGGGGGTCCGCAAACTTCTTATTTCTTTTCTTTGGCTGTTTCCTTGGGGATACCAAAAAAGATTGAAAAAGGGGAGGGGCAAAAATACATGTCTGGATGTGGAACAGAATACTTTTTTTGTAGTCATATAAAAGTGCACTATGTTTTCAGTGTTTTGGTTTGTGGAAAGTTTGTTGGCTATTGTACTCGGCGACAAAAAAAAGGGATTGAAATTGAATAAAAAAGGTAATCACTATCTCAAATGACTCAAAAGATAGTAATCCTTTGGCTTGGCGGCCTTTTTTCTAAGAACTGATTGTATGCGATGGCTAGGACTGGCCGAATACAATTGGGGTTTTATAGAATGAGAAGAGCCGCGTGTTATGGACTAGAGATTTTGCGTAAGATTTAGGCACATTGTTCAGAACTAAGATTGTGGGTGAGTTAACCTCGTGGTTAAACGGGAATTTGTCTAAAGGAGTTTAAAATAAACCCAGCACGATCTTTCCTTGATTGTAAACGTGGTTCCCCAAAATAAAATTTTTTGTTTCTTGAGCTCCTAAATCACCAGTTATGTCCCAATGAATACCTGCCTGATAAATCTGGGTCGACGAACCTCAATCTTTTTTAAGCTACAATTTCGACAAGAGTTAGGGATAGAACATGATTCTGATAAGTTTGCGATTTTTTTCTGTGGGGATATTTCTGAATTATGTTTTTGAATGGGGGTGAGGAAGGTTAAGGGTGTGTGAGGAATTTTTTTTTTTTTTCTAGGTTTCCCATTTGGACCCTACCATGTTTAGTTTCCTGTCCTACCCCCAAAAAGGGATTTTTTTTTTTGTTACCATAAGTGTCCCACCCACCATTCAAAAAGGGGCCAAGGGAAGGTGCCGTCTACCTGTTTCTCTCCAAAGGTAGTATGTGGAATAGCCCTTGAGGTTTTTTTGTTTTATTAACGCCAAAAAAAAAAAAGTAAATTTTTTTCCAAACCTCACTGAGTTTTTCCTAGAAAATAAAGTGACGAGAGTTGTGCTGGCACAACTAATCTTTGAGCGGGCGGCATTATTTATTTATGAGACCCCAACAGGATTTGCAGGCTTTTTTTTTTTTTAAAAGGAGGAAAGAATTAAGAGAGAATTTATTCAGCAGGGGATAATAGTAGTGAAACCGCAAGGGAAAGCTTTCGGGTTACTGGAGGGGGGGAGAGACATATTTGCCCTGCTTCATGAGATAGACTAATATGAAAAAAAGAAAACCAAGAGGTTGTTGTTACGCGGGAAATAAGAAAGGAAAGCATTCAGCCCAACCCCCAACCCCAAACCGATTGATAAAGAACAAGAAAAAACTAAGCCTTGGAGGTTACCAACTGCTTCAACCAAAACAAAAACTATAAAAATAGTTTATTAGAAAATTATCGTTAATAAAAGAAGGGGCCCCACCCCCTTTGGGGACTCCTATTAGAAAAAAGGGTAAGCCCACTACATTGTTGGTCAACGAAATTTAAACTCCCAAATCGGGCGGTTGTCGGTTTGATATGTGGGGCCGAGAGTGCCACGATTGTTGATATCCCTAAGCTTTGTCCCCTCGAGGTGCCACACTGATGCACCCCTATATTGGATCGCGTGCTGTGCCGGTGTGGCGAGCGGAAAATTAACCCTTAGGACGCAGTGTCCTGCCAATTAAAATGTTTCTCCCAATAGAGTATATTCATAATTAAAAAGACACTAAACCCCAAACCCCGGCCCCTACAGAGCAAGATGATATAACTGGGAGGAACCGGGACCAAAGTGTGGCACTAGAAACTGGATGAGAGTGAAAAGTTCAAGATAAGCAATTACAAGTTTTAAAAAGGGTCCACTTCTTATGGGTGGTCTATAAACGTCGGGCTGATACCAATTTTCTCTGTATACAACCAGCCCTCGCTTTCCCAATAGAAAAAAATGAGTACAGAGAGGAGACGCGTTCATGGAGATACATCAGTTAAAGAAACCGAAAAACCGAAGCTCCCCCGATCACCTTTTCCCTTTTTTCCCCGCCCAGGGGGATTAGTGATAACACCGTAGAAGCTTCAGATTTTCCATGTTCTATATCGCAGGAGAAAAAAAAGCATAAATGTCAGCCGTATAGGGATCGTCTACCCGTTTGATAAAGACAAACTAAAAGCCGAAACCAGGGTAGGATAGTGAATAAACTTCGACGAAATATGTATCTCGAGAAGACACAATAACTTAACAGAGAGATAATCACTAGGTGGGGTTTTAGCTCTTCTTTCTCAACAAGTTATCCAATTTATAGCTCAGGAGAGTATCCTTTTTGTTCCAGTTGTTTTGCCTTTGTGTGGATAAGAGCGGAGGGCCGCCCTTCAATTCCTCGTAAGCACAATGAATATGAGACAATAATCACCGGTTTGTTGTTTATTGGTGCGACAATCGCTTCAGGATGGGGGTTTTATCCTTAAGGGATCAAATTTGTATGTGTTCTGCTTAACGTTGGTTTATGTTTTAAGCAGGTGGAGAGTAAATTATTTATTTCTTCCATGTGTCGTTGGAGGTTTTTATAATTCAACTCCACTAGGTAAAAACAAAAGGGACAACGAGATGTACAGAGATAAAAGGTGTGGAAAAGAAACGCCTATTCTAAAGGTAGATAGGGAAAAAGTTTAGAAAGGGGTTGTTTTTGGGGGATGTGTAGTGGAAAGGAAAACGATTGTGCTTTAGAAAAAAGTTATATCGTGTGTACATTGTTGTCCAAAACCGGCCGGGAAAAAATAAAATTCCTTTGGGAATTTTTCAACGCAAAGGTGTGAGGCCCCCCAAACCTCCCAAAATCTTGGGAAAAATGCTTTCTCGCTTTCCCAAGAGACGTATTAGAATACTAGCGAAAGTTCAGGAAAAAAATTGCTATGAAGGAATCTTAATCAATCTATGGGTGCTGAACAAGTGGTGCTCAGGCTGAAAAATTGTTCATGCTAGCCGGATGATAAGGGTGAGAGAAAAAGCGGTCTTGAGGATTTGTAAGTGCCACCCATGAGTTTGGGGATTTTATTTTATGAAGTATTTCAAACGAAGAGAAGAGTGAGAGTTGGGTGATAATATAGTGCGTACGGAAAGTCAATTTAAACGAGGGACATTTATTTTGAGGTATCACGTGTCGGTAAGATTGGAGGGAAGTTATGATGAAATACACAGCAGACCATGGTGGTGCGTGTGACGAGTCCCGCGGAACGGGAGTACAGAAATTTCAAAATTAATTGAAAAAAAAGTTAAGGGAAAAGTGAGCAAAAAGTAAGGTGCAACCGAGTAAAAGAGGTAAGTCGGTATAAACTCACACTCTAACAGAGAACTGCCTTCTGAGCAAGGGATCGAATCACGCCTCCTATTTGGATAAACTAATACATAAAATAATAAAAACAATAGACTTTCCGGGCCCCCCCGCGTATTCTAAAGAAAATATATACACTGCTCATCTGCGATTAATGCTGACATACAAGGCTCCATTGAAAGGGGGAAAAGATAGGGGAAAACATCTAAGTAAAGAAGAGATCGAGCGGGCAAAAAAAGAGGAAAGTGGGAGGGAACACCCCCAAAGGGAGGGTTGATAGAGGCCGTTTGGGAAAGCCAAGTTGTATCACGATTCTACTCAACCAATAGACAACTATCCTTTCGGCTTGTCATTTGTCCATATAATTTTTCCGAGTTCGTTCGATGGGTCCCGACCACCCTCACAATGTCCTTATCGCGCGAAGCTCGGCGTGTCTCTCTTAGCTCAAATTGTGCCTATAAGGTCTTTCCCCCTGTTCTTCAACAAGGGAAGCGTGCAGAAACATAAAAAAGGTTAGATAACCAAAAATCATAAATTACGTATCAGATGATGGCGCAGACTAGAGACACCTCTATGGTTCAAGAAACGGTTTTTACACAATCACCGCTCCACAACAAGTTCTAATTCTTCAGAATGTCTGCGATGCGCGCGGGCACACGTACTAGAGCTACATCCATTGGGAAAACTAATACGGAATGTATGGAGGCGGTTTATCCTCAATTATTGCGTGCCTTTATATATCTAATATAGGTGGTGCACATGGTCTGAAGAGGCAGCCGGGAGTGAACAGAAAACGACGAGCTTTTCAAAAAAGATTTATTCTCTCATGAGATATTCCTATAGTCCATAACAGTGTTACAAAGTAAGCTATAGGGCTGCGATCTTCTTATAATCCGGTTAAAAAAAAATAAGGGGCTTCAGGGGATACTGAGAATTCAATAAAAATATTTGCTCCTTGTTTATTTTTCTTTACCGTGTTTGAAATTGTTTATGGCTGCAGTGTGGGGGACATGGGTTTTTTCGGAGTATTTTTGTTTGCCAAGAAACGCCCCACTTGAGCAAAAAAAGGTTGCTAGTTATCGCTATCACAAATACAGATGAAGGTTATAGTGTGGTTTGTGGGAACGGGAAATAAATAATAAGATCAACAAACCGGAGGGGAGCCTAGGATTTAAAATCGGAAAAGCCTAAAACAATACATTAGCAAACTTTCCTCAAAAGCTTGTCCACGTGGGTGGGTTATTACTGGAAGTGTTAGTGGAGCGACACATTTTCCGGCGCGGTGTTTGTCCCAAACCCCCGCCTGCCTTTTCCCTAAAAGAGCCCCACCTTTCTCTTCTACATTCCGCTTTTTCAGTGCGGGGGGATCGCGGGTTTTATCGTGGGGGTTCCCGCCCAGCCGGATCATAACAATTTCTCCATTCCCCCAACAGGGGGATTGGTGACAAAATGGGGCAATCTTATAGACCCCCAAAACCCTCCCATGAAGAGACTAAAAAGATATACCATTTATTCGTAAAACAGCAGATAAGGATTAAATTTTGCCCACTCGAGACCGGTTTTTTCCGCTGAGTGGGGGGTGTCGTGAGACGGATATAATGAAGGGGAAGAGACAAAAACGAGGGCCGTGCGAGTCATATTAATAAGCGAGAATGGCTCCCTTTTTTCTCTAGATTGGATTAATAATAAAAAGAGACTCATTATAAGAGAGAAAACATACCACAAATAGAAAATTTACGACTATATTTCGAAAAGTTCGAGAGTGAGTAAAATACAAGAAGTAACAAGCAGGTATGGCCGTGGAAAAAGGTGGGCCAAAGATTATACAAAAAAGTTGAAAAACAGATTGCTAATCAATTGTGGGTTATTTGTAAAAAATATTTCAGGGCTAAATCAGAGGGCCAGAAAGAAAAATTATGTGGATAAGTCAAAGAGTCCATGTGGTGAAAAAGCGAAGAGAAAAACCCAAATTTGAGGTTTAAGGGACTTTATATTTTTTCCCACCAGATATCTTTTTGGATTGTGAAAGGGCCGCTCGTTTTTAGCATATATTCGTTCCACGATTCACTAGATAAACAAACCCCCAAGTGGTAATTATTAACGTGAATTGCATTCTTGCTCATGTTTGTAATGTCAAGGTATATTACTACAATACATTTTTTTTAGGACTGCTGATTAGGGAGGAAATACGAGGAATATTTCTGTTATTTTACAAACACCGCGCCCCCGGATAACCTCACTGGGGCCCCCGAGTGGGTGCTTTGTCTCTAAGACTTCTCTGTGGAATTTCTATGGCGGGTGCACCACTGGAACAATCACAAGAATAAAACACGGGCCTACTTCGAGGGGAATATACTCAAAAGAATGTGTCGAAAAATTATTTTCTTTACAACAGAGGAGGAAGAAGACAGGAATTTTTATTAGAGTGCTGGAAGGTGCCAGGGAAAGGCAGTGAAATAAATATGAAGCATCTGGCTTTTCAAAATTCCCTCATCCTGAGTAAGCAACCTCTATAACGGGAAATTTTTAGTCACCCTTTAGAACTGAGACAAATACCAACAGGCTGGTCTATTATGCTCCCCCACTTACTCTTCATTTTTTCCTTTTTAAAAAAATTCTTTGGTTGATACATTATGTGCTTTCTTCAAAGCCAGGCAGTATCCTGTGCACTTAGGATGCGGTTATAGTGGGAAGCCGAGAGAAAAGTTATCTTTGTAACTACATTGTTCATTTTCATTGACTCCTCATAAGACTACCTTGTATGTCTGTACATAAAAGACTCCCCATGACCCTCTTTTTAATGATATAACTCTTTTAATTGTACAAGGTTTTCCCTTTATGTTTTTTTAAAAATTATACAGGCTTATATCATTTTATTAGTTACTAGAGGAAATAACACTAGAGCAACCGGTAAAATTTAGTAGCGATCTCAGCTATATTAAATTTTTACTTGAACACGATATAAATTGCAGTGTGATTCTGTAAATCTACTACCTAATACCATTATTAGAGAGGAGCTAGCTTTAATATAACTATTTTTAATTTTTTCGTTATTTCTTTCTGATGTTTATTGGAATTTAAACGAAATAAATTGTTAATTTAGTAGTGAAGCTTTATTCAATCATGTTTAAGGCTTTATTTGTTCCTATATTCTATATTCAGCATTCAAATCCAAATGGAAGAATTCCTGACGTTTAGTTCACTCAACATTTCTCAACCTTACTTTAATAAATGTTTCATTCTTATAATTTTCTTTGATTATCAATTTAACAGAGCATTTTATTAGCAATAAACCAATTAGCTTCAAATCTGAATAATGTATATATTTATATATAATAGTTATAAGTGGTAACCATGTACAACCATTTCTGAAATTTTACTCTGTTTTATTAATAATTTTAAACACTTGCTTACAAGTATCAGTTCTCGTTTTTTATTATTCAATAAAATTAATAATATTAAAAATTCTATTATTATTAATATTATGTGATTTATATCGTTTTATATATATATATACCACATCGTAATAAAATATATTGTATTTATTTATACTATTTAACATTTTATTTCTTATTTACCTCCTGCAATTTCTTTCTTTCTTTCGTTATTTCTTTAATGTTTTAAACAAAATATGTAATAAACCCTATTTATGTATGACCTCTTACTTTTTAAAATCATGGTGATTATTTAATAAATACTACTACGTGCTAGAACATTTACTATGTCCAATACAATTTATCGTATATTCATCACTTAAATAAAACACGGGGTATGTATCTCATTTACTCTCCTTTACGTTTTAGAGACTTATACATATTTATAGTAAAACTAATATTCGATTTTTATATTTAAATTAATAATATTTATATTGATTAATAATTTCTAGTATTTCAATGGTTTATTATATTTTTTCTACCCTTTACTTAAACATAATTATTTGTAATATTTATTTCTTATTATAGGTTTATTCCTTATTTTCAGATTTATTATTAGAGAGTTATTTATATTTTTATTTAACATTTACATTACAAGATAACACCTAATACAATTACTTTTATAAATAGTGTAAATAAAATATATTTATTTCTATCACAGCCCTTTCACCGTCGCTTATGTACATTATATTGTTTTTGGAAGACACTGTAGATTTCATTCTTTCATATTTTTAAAAAATATTCAGATTTTCTCAAATTAAAATAATTGATAATCAAGCCATATTTTTTTTATGTTACAAAACATTGATAAGTTAAAGGGTCTGTTCGAAACAAATAAAAAAATTTATAATGTTCCCGTTTAATATTCCTGGTAGGGGATTCACATACATTACCTATTGTTTTAATTGATTTTAGTTATCTTGTATAGTAAGATTCGAGGTTACTAATTCAAGTAAATAAGATGTAGGTAGGGTAATAATTAAATGTATTTAAGTTGAGTATTATATAACAGTAATCATTCACCAATTAATCCAAATTATATTAAACAAAATCCTTATTTATCATCTATCATTTATCATCTCTATTGAGTTTTTAATTATTTTAAAATTACCTACAAGTGCAACTTGTTTCATTCTTTATCGTTTATCTGATAATATGAACAAAAGTATCTTTACTACATTTTAATAAACACAACTTATTCGTCAATAGCAAAATTTTTTAATTCAACAACCTAATTTAAAATTATGACCTTGACCTTGAAAAAAAACCTATTCATTAAATTTTAAGTTATATTTTTTATTTAAAAAAGCCGGCAAGATTTCTTTAGATGTTCAGGTTCTGATTTGTGCTGTGCCCGTAAAGGTCAAACATTTTTTTACTTTTATTAGTTATCACTTTTTTTGAGATCGCATTGGGTTAATCTTTGGTTTTCCTAGAGTTCTCACCAACTCCGTTATACTAATCAGGTCCCATCTTATGGTGACCTCAGCTTTAAACGTGAAAAAGCCCCTACATATCAACTTTTGTCATTCGAGACTTCCCTCGGCAACTTTTATTCTATTATCTCTTTTTTAACTTCTGCAATCCATTTTTATTTTTTATTGACCTTGCCTCAATCATTTTTTTCCTTGATTGTTATTATCCAACCTTAGTTTTTTTTTTACTGAGGCCTTGACAATTATTTATATCCTGTAGGAGGGTATTGATCACCAAAAGGTATTCCACCCTTGTTGTTGTTCCATTCCCGTCTTTTTCCCCCTCAAGTAGGGTTTGTTTTATTTGGCCAGTGCAACACCCGCAGCTGGACTTCAACGGAGGGTTAAATAAAATTTTCGGGGCCAAAAAACCCTTAAATTTGAATGTGGTGGGGCATAAAGAGCATATATCCTATCCTTCCCACGATCTGAAAAATATATGTTTGTTCCGTGTTGCTAGTCGCCCAAACAAGAGCGCCGAAATGTTTTTGCACATTGTGGGTGTCCAAGACCCTGGTGTGAGAATGATCCAATTTTTTTGAGATCAACAACATCAATATCCATTCTTTTCGAACAAAAGTCTTTATGGAGGGCAGAGATTGTAACATACTGGAAAAGATGTCGTGGTCTGCGCCGCTCAAAGATAATGACGGGTAAGTGACGGTTTAAAGCAAAAAAACCGTTGCTTTATCTCTTATTTTCTATTAGCAAGTACACAGTACAACACCAAAACACTCCCCTTGCTTTTAGATTATTCTTTCTTCTTATAGTTCCACACACGCCGGTGAAACCACACCCCTCGTTTTTTGTGTTTCCTATTGATCGCATCATAGGGGGTTTTTCTCAACTTTTCTATATTTAGCGGGGGGACGCCCAAATTAACCCCTCTCTATTTCTGTAAGGGAGCTGGGCCCCCCTCTTATTTAGTGGGGGCCTTTCATCAAATAAGATCCCCCTATTTTAAGTATATGCTTGTATATGTTTTGGCCGTTTTTAAACCCCTTGTGTTTTGTTTATATGGGTACCCCATTTTCCTTCTAGGGGACCCTTTTCGTGTGCTCACCATCGAAAAAGGCGTTGGCCATCAAAAAATAGATAACGAATAGAGAAATTTGTTTAACTTGTAATTTTAGATATATGGTCACCCCATGCGCGACACTCCGGTGAAAAATAATAATTCTTTTTTTTTGGTGGGTAGGACGCCTTCCCTTAGGGGGCTTTACGGGGCCCGTCCTTGATTTTTTTGATTATTTTTCGGGATTCCAATAAAAAACAAACCCCTTGGTTGTTTTTAAATTTCCTACCGTCTTGTTCGGATTTATATCTAAATATTATTTTTTTCCAGGCTTCATCAGTTTCCTTTCGATTTAATCATATCCAAGAGTTTAATCAAATTTCAAATACATACATTTTTTACCCATCCACAATCAAGATACACTTTCGTTTTTATCTTTTGTTTATTCTTTCTTTATAAAACAGCGAGACCACAGTCTTAATACAATTAAAATAACAACCTCTACAGGATCGGGGACACATCACAACATATACAGCTTATTTTAACTGGTAGCTTTCTTTTAAACACTGTTGTAGCTTTATAAAAATTATATTGTATTTCTGGATCATATTTCTTTTCTCTGCGCGTCGTTCTTCAACCCCTTAAATATTAATTTACGCCTAAAGGTTTTTCGGCCCAGGGGGGCTACATTAAAAGAATTTTTTTATCCGGAAACACCAAAATCCTCCTAGTCTTTTTGGACTTTCTCCTTTTATTTCCTCTAAGTGTAGTGGATTCACACTTGATAAAATGTAAACCAAGCTCTGAAAAATATATTTATTTTATATTCTATCCAGAGATGTGTTGTTTCTCGCTCGACAACCCCCTTTCAAAAAAACTATAATTTTCATTTTATATGGTATTTACGTATAATTACAAATTTTTGGATGGCGCGCCTTTTTTTTTCCAAAAAAGCTTCACATTATTAGCCTTACTTGCAACTGTACTTTTTAAATGATGGCAACTCTCATAAGAAATACAATATTCATTAATTGAGTATATATTAATTTTGATTTAAGCCCACATCTATAACTTTCAAAAGTGTTGCCTCACCACAAAGCTGTTGGATTGCCTCACCTTTTTTGGTGGGGGATGGAGCTCTATAAACTCCTTTTATGATCTGTTTACTGTATTCATCATATTCAATTATTTGATTCTATTTGTCGATTCCATTTCATCATTTAGTATGATGTGGCGGTATATACATTTAACATTAAGAGATATTGGTTTGCGCGTGATTACTGGGGGTGTGTGACTTATGGTATCTACACAACTCTTATCCCCTTTTCTATTGTCTTTGGCTCCCCAATTCAACAAAACGACCCCAAACCGGTTAATAACGAAACAAATCCAAAGAAGTATTTATTCTTTGAATAGATTACTTCGTCTTGCTAAATTTAGTGGGTTATCTCGTGAATGTATTTCTACTCTCACGTGATCTGAGTGTACATCTTAAGATTTGGTTGTGGCCAAACGGTTTTTGGAAGAACAGGATCGGGTTGTACCACAAAAGTACTCTTGTTCTTAGCATCAACGATTTTAGTGTTTTGGACCACACACTTTATGATTGTATTGTCCTGTGCCATATGCGTTTATGTGTTTCTCAACAAGAAGTCTTCAAAGCGCCGCCCGAAATGGAGTGGCCCCCCAAAGAAAAGTGAGTGTGGTGGGGGGCCCAACCATATTCGACACTAAGTCGGTCTCGTAGGGTTTGTGCTCTACCATTTTAAGTGCCCAAAGAAAACTCAAGTGCCCCCAACCTTTTTTTTTCCTCTCTCCCAAAGGGGCCTTATTCGTATAGTGAGTCCCGCTATCCCAGTAAAAATGATAAAGCATGTAAAATTAAGTGAATGATTATATATATATATCTTTTGTATCTCCCCTTAGTGTGTTTGTTTGTTAGTTAAGGTGTTTATGTTTGATTAGATTTGTCGGGATTTGGGTTTTGTGAACCCTTAAGTCCATCCCCTCAGTCATCTTCACGACCCCAATAAAGTCTGTGTAAGAAAATGGCCCTATCTTTTACTCACGTTTCATTTATAAACGTATGTGTGAGTTAGTTTAGATATATTTTATTAGCGCAGAAAAATCGGCGGCCCAAGCAAAACTAGGTGTAATAATAAAAGATTACACTCTAAAATATAAACCATCCTTACTTTATTCAAAATAAAAAATAAAAACATTTCATTATAATGTTTATTAATACTTTTTAGATATATTAATATATTTATTTATAAATAGTGAAAGTAAATTTAAATAATATTTTAGTAAATTCGTCTTACATAAAATAAAAATAACATTATACTAAGTAAAAAAACAATTTTTTTTTAATTAAGAAACCTAATATCTATAATTTTATTAAAAATATTAATGTCAAGAAAAATTTTTTTTTTATTTTTTAGAGAATTTCAAAATTTTAAGCCCTTGAACGAGTTGTATAAGAAAATTAAACCACAATATTATTTAAAATAAAAAATGAGTATATCAAAATAAATTAAACTGTACAAATTTTTAATTTAAAAGAAAAACATTATTATTATTTTTATAAGTGAAAAAATAATTACTAATTAATTATAAAAATATTAAAAAGAATTTATCAAGCAAAACAAAACCTTGAAAAAAAACACAAATCCTTAACCTCTAACAGTTATCTATGGTAAAATATAATAATTTAAAAATTTAACACACCACACGTTTACACTACACTCCAACCCAAGAGACCTTAATTGGAACAGCGCCAAACCTAATATAATTTACTAACCTCTCCCCGACACCCAAGTGTATTGGCGGGCACACAACCTTATTTGCAAGGCCCACACCTTTACCCCACCTCTTCCCATTAGGGGGACCAACTTACAACTAAAAAAACCCGCCATAGTTTACAAACCACTGAACAACTCCCAAAACCCCCAACCTCCCTCACCCCACAGGGGGAACCAACTTTTTTTCAACTTTTCAAACCGGTTATAAAAGTATTTTTTTTTTCCAGATTGGGCCAAACACTCTCATATGAGTTATGTCCTCCCACACTATTTTGGTCAAGGGCCATATCTATTCTTGTGAATTAGGACAAGACATATCAAGTGTAGAGTAAACATGATTGATAGTTCAACTCATAAGTGCCATTGTGAATTTTTGGGCCTATTTTTCAATCATTTGGGAATTTGGAGCCTTCAACTTTGATTGAGTTAATTGAATTTTTTATGGTGGGAGTTGAATGGTCCGAGTCTCAAATGCATTATTGATTTTTACATTTATTTTCTTATGTTTAATATATCCTTTTTTTCTAGGGCCTTGTCTCTTACTTACCTTACCAACCAAAGTAAAACTTAGTTTTAATACTGCTAGTTTTACTCAAAACTAAGTTTAATTAGATCTAATTTTAATTATTATTATTATAAATGATATGGGAAAAAGCCCGGTTTTATACCTATTATTATTCCGGGATTGACGGAGTGTCACTTGCAATTTTATAAACTAGTTCTTACCCCCTACGTATTATCCGCCTCAGCACAACGCCCGGGAAAAAAATACGACAAGGCCTGAGACTGACAAAAGATAAACTAATATACAAGCACCCCACCCCGTGATCCCGACCCCTCGACTGCTACGTAGGCAGACCAGGTGTGCCAATGAGCGGTGAGGATCACATACACCTTCGCGAACGATTATCACCCACACAGAGCTAACTGCCTCATAAGGTGGATGCTCGTGGTTTTCCACTCGCACCCTACAGCCAGCAAAGTTCGCCGCCTATAACTCAACCCGCGCTCTCTTCAGACGAGAGTGTGCCCAATTATTTTCATTTCGCTCTTTTTTTTATACATGATATCACCCGAGTTGAGAGCCCCGCCCTCCGCCGTTTTCGCTGGGCCCCCCCGAGTTGTCTGCAATCGCGGTTGCTACGCCCCCTGTCAAAAATTAATTGTTTCCCCTTGGGGCTATAGCGATAATTGGAAAATATACATAAAATTTCCATAAATATATTTGAATAAGTTTAAAATACCTTTTACATTTTTTTTAATTATTCCTTTATTTGAAAAGAAAATCTTTCAATTGCATTTTTCCCCTTTATTTAATTTATTTTATTAAACTTCATATTCTTTTCATATTCACATTTTTTTATTTCATATTATTATATAAAAATACATGTTTTTGATTAAAAAGAATAAAAAACATTGTTTTTAATGTGGGGCGATTCCTAAAAATAAAAAGTTAACCTATTTTTACTTTAAAAAAGGTCAGGTTCCAACTAAAAGGTCAACCTGATTTAATTTTTAAAAAATTAATATCAAAATACATCATATATAATTATATTTATTAATTACCAGTAATTTCGTTTGTTTAATTACTTTCCTTAATATAGTTTATCAGGTATTTCCTATATGTTAAGTATATATATAATAATAATAATATAAAATTTTAAATTTTAAAAGAATTAATTGGCAAGAGAAAGTAAAAGAAATCCTTGTGTAATGCAGATTTAAGTTGTGGATTGATAAAATATTAAAAAGTTCAAATTTTTATTTTTTTTTTTTACCCCAATTGGTTTTACGGAAAATAATTTTAATTTTAAAAAAAAAAACCATAAATAAATGATGGATTACATCACTCATTTAAACCACAAATAATTCTGTGGTCAGTAGATCTTTCCTTCATTAAAATATCTCGCGCAAATAGCTAATTCACTCTACGTATGTTGCGGGAAATTAAAGAGGGCGTCCCAACGGGTTAGAGCGCCTTACGAAATAAGCGTAACAAAAAATAAAACCCCCAAAACTGGATTTAAGGGGTACATGTGGGTTCTTGTCTGATTGCTTAAAGTGGGGGGTTCTTTTTCTATAAACTACTTCACTTGCTTGTCTTTATTTTACTGGGCCTGTTTAGGCATACTTCTCCAACGTTTGAACATTTAAGAGCCTTATTATTTACAAATAATAAAAAACGTGCGATGTGATGTTTTTTAACTGCTTTAAACTTTTCCCCAAAACATTTTATTTATTAAAACATAAACCCATTACCTTACTTAAAAGCAAGTAAAATTTTTCAACAAAAGACAAAAAATCTTTGAGTAATTTTGATCGTCAGTATAACGAAATTGTAGAGAGTGATTACTAGTATATATATACCAAAGTTATTCCATACCCTGACTTTAGTATTCTCTTTAGTATTACTGACGTTATTAATTGAAGAACTTCCTGGTCGTGTTATGACGTTTTCTTGACGCAATATCAGGACTGTTTTTTTTCTTACTAAATATTAGGTCATAAACATATTTTTAACGGGTTATATTGGGCTTCTATGAAGCTGATTTTTTATGTGATGTTCATATTAATTGAAACGATGTAAGCAGTATTAAAGCGAGCTGAAACAATACATTTACACACAAATAAAATTCCTAACTTTACTACATCAATAATTAACCCAGATATTTGAGTACTGTGTTGGTTTGTTTTTAAACCTTTTTAATAATAAAACACCACACCCAATGCACTAAATAGTGGGATCAGGAGATTTTAGAGTAAACAGGAAATTAGGATATTGGAGATTGTAATTTTATATCCCTTATATATTGACCACTAATTTTATTCTCTTAAAATATAATACTTGCGCTTTTTAAAAAAAAAACTTTTTCTTTTGCTTTTACATGCTGGCAATGGTTACTTGTAGTGATTTTTTCCTACGCGAAGTATTTTGCGACAAACGATGCCATTTACTGTTTTTAGAAACAGACCTCTTATGTATCTTTTGGGCTCTGTACTTTTGGGCTATTAAAAACACAAATGTGATCCATGTATCGGCATTAATATCTTTGTTCGCTTAAGCATTAATATTTTTGAACTGGCAAAATAAACATTTGTACTATATTTATGATGGTATTTTAGCATATTCTTAATTACGTTTTTTTTATTTATTATTTTATATTAATTCTTTTTATTCTATTGTATATTTTATTCTTAGATTCTATAAAATTTTCACTACTTATTATCAAATTATCGTGATTTTTATTTTTTTTTAAAGTTATGTATTTTACAATAATAAAGGTATATTTATAAAGACTAACCATGCTAACGGGATGTATATGTACTATCTGTTGATCTTTTTTTCATGACCTTATATTTCTGAGTTGTGTACTATACTAATTTCTAAAAAGAAACAAGCACCCTACCAAAACACAATAACCCTCACAACACAAACAACTCCACACCCCACAGCGCCAAACCCACCGCCACACCAAGGCCCCCTCACACCCCACCTAGCCCACTCACCCCCAAAAACCACAAGGCGTCCCTAAACACCCCACCCACCTCACGTAATTCTAAACCTTTTTACACACTATTCAAAACCCCCATGAGGAGTATTACATATTGTTAACACATTTTGCCAGATTTTTTTTAACACTTTTTAACTTACTCATTTTCAACCACCAACAGGGACATTTGTAAACTTACCCCCCCCCACTCCACCCCACCCCACAAGATACTATATTATCAAAACTTCACACCCTCCAGCCCACAACCGAGAGTTCTTGACCTAATTTTAACAACTCCCACAACCACCCACTTTGTAAAGAGCAATTATGTTATATTTCACAAACTATGATTGAGTGTGAGGAAAATAATTTATTTTATCTTAATATAAAATTGCTTATAGTCCTACTCCGAAAAAGATAAATATTATAAACGTTAATAGAACTCATCCTCTACAGATTTGAGAGCTGTTATTTGTATTTATTAACACACACACCCACACAAAACCCCTTGGATGTGTGTGATGACCAGGCCCATAACCATAACACATCACAAAACAAAAAAAACCGTGCACTACAACCATAAGTCCACGTTGGCCTTTTCGTAACTTACAATAACTTTACCTAATTCCTATTTCAAAGGAGGAGTTTATTAGCACACCCACAACATACCTATACTATGCGACTAAACCAACCAAAAACATACCCCAAATAACCCTCACCCCACACACTCTCACACTAACAACAAGGAACCCAAAACCTCCCAAAAACTTTTATCACAATAGTTTCACAAATAAAAGAAAAATAAAACAAAGACACTACAAATAATAAAATCAAAATGTATATTATTACACAAGAGAGAATCAAAAAAAATCGGACATCTTCTATTAAGTCTTAGGCGAAACTATTTTTATATTCTACTAAACAAGATAGCTCGCGCCACAACGTTTAAACCACTTTAATTAAATTGAACTTCATTTTCATTTATAATATAATACAAACTAAAAAAACATAATTTCAAAAGTTTTTTTCTTTTTAAAAACTTCTATAAAATAAAAAAATCCCCTCGTTAATTTTAACGAATGAAAAAATGAACAATTTTTATATTAAATATTTTTACTTTTTTTGGTTTTTTAATAAAATTTTTATAAAACTTATTTTTTTTTTTTTTTTTTTTTAAACGTGCTCTTCATCTAATCACAGTTAAAATGTTAAGTGAATTTTTTTTAAAGAAAAAGAACTGATACAGACAGAGAGGAGCCCATAATACCTAATACACACACTTTATTACTTTTTTTCTTATATGATAATTAATAGTTAAAAGAAATTGAACAAATAAAAATTATTTTATCTAAACTTAACAATAAGTAAAACATTATATTCTTTTTAACATGAATTAAAAACATATATATAAAAGTCAAATAAAAATATAAATAAATTAGTAAAAAAAACTCAATGGTTAAAAGAGTAGATTCAGGATGAACCTAACTCTCTTAAGGGAGTGCAAAAAATATCTCTCCTTATATAACTTACCAAACCAAAAGGGCTTTATGTTGGCCCAAACGTTTTTTTTTTGTTCTTATGACTTACTGCTTATAACAATCACAATTATTATTAACTCTTAATTAATTATAAATAGGGCCATGTAATAATAAATGAAGAAAAGAAAGTGGTGGTTATTGCCAACTTTTTTCCAGATTAGGGAAAAAATAAAGTAATACAAGTATTTACTAATGCAGCAAAACAAACAAACAAACAACAGCAACAACAACTAAGCAACAACAACAGCAACAACAACCAGAACATCAAACTACTACGTTATATGATCCTAAATTGGAACAAATGTCTAGTATCGAAAACGAAGCTTTGGCCAAAAATGTTTTAAAATTAACATATGAACTCTCATTTTCACGAGAAAACAAGGAATAAATGCCAACCATATCTTATCAACTTCAGGTTGAAGGAAGGAAAATATAAACCAACTATAATGCCTCAAGTTCGGTAAATGAAACTGAAGGGAAGAAGGGCTGCGAAAACTCAATAATGAGTTTTAAATCTAGTGCATTAATTATTATCTATTCGTATTAACCTCAGAGAGATAAAGGAATAGCTTAATATAACAACAATTGAAAGGTCAAAATTAATTGGGATTTCCGCATGGTCAGATTTGTAATAAATGGGGGATCCCATTAATTAGGCGTTCAAATGTATCGTAGTTAGGACCTAGTTCTCCTGATGCTTGACGTAATTGGCGCGAAGGAAAAACCTGTCACACGGATGCCATAAATAAAGCAAAAAATTAATGAACAATTAATTTCCCTAAAACGTTTGATATCAAAATTTGAACGTTAACAAAACGCTAGCAGATGTGAGAAAACGTGCTTGGTATACTTAATCTACACCTAGAAGCTACTGCTCTTCGGATGCGCTGCTTCGGCTGTTAATTTTGAACGTTCCATACGCCCTCTCCTTTAGGAACTAATGCAAAAAATAACGACACGGAAAAGAAATCCTTTATCACTGCATGCAAGCAAAAAAAAAATTTAGAAGAAAAAATGCCACCGCGCTTGGTAGGAGCAATGGTTTAAAAATGTATGCTCCTGAGATGCTAATTGTTTTATCGATTATCACATTGCAGCTGTTCATTAATGGTTAGGGTTATTCATTAGGTTCTAAAATACGAAATTAGCATTCCTGAAAGGCCTTTGGGTATAAACATGAAAAGTAAAACCCTAAAGTGCAGTGATTCATTTAATCAGCCGTTAGGCGTTACCCGCCTTTTAGGCTTACCTGTTAGGTTTACCATTAGGGTTAAAATTAGTAAACATTCTCTGATTGGTTGGTTGACGACCTCCCCCTTGTTAGGGTTACAGAGTTCTCGTCGCTGAGTCTGAAAGCATTTTCTTCAAGTGTTGTACGTACGGACTTTGCACTGCAACATGGTTTCTCTTTAATAAACACAAGTTTCCACAGCTAAACGATATTGTGTCATCGCGGAAAAATTTTCTCACGCCAAAAGATATATTATTTGTGTGACTGCTTATTTTTCGCCCCGTAAATCTTACTGCAGCGCGAACGCTACTACACATGTTCTTCCTCTCCAACCTCATTACAAATAATCGGCCTCATTCCTATATTTCGTGGCGAAAGATTTATCCCGCGTATGTGACGAAGTTAAATACATGGTGTGAAAACGAAAAGTTATACTTTCCTCTAGCCATCGTAACAAACATCTCCTGGGAGAGTTGCCATTACCGGGAGCGAAAGACACCGACACGAAAGAATGACATCTTGTATTCTCTTTTACAACAACAATATTGGAATTCATCGAGCATTACGGCAGTTGGTGGAGAGAAACAAACCCAGAGGTAATTTATTCAGGCCATCAAGCTATGGGTTCATAATCGTAGGAAGAGAAAATATTACAATCATTTATCAAGATGCGTGAACTCTTATCCATTCGCAGATCGTGAAGCCGAAGTCTCCAAATTAGATGATCTTATCAATACAGCCCACAACTTGTTATACACTGTGTATAACGAGAACTATATGTTTGACGCTCAATTAGCAGATGTTATGGATGTCTATTTAAGATATGAAAAAATTACTTTTCATTGGGAAAAAAGAAATGTAAGACTCCTGCATAACAAAGATCAAGACTTAAAAATATCGGCAAGAGATATTTTACACATACGTGGTCACGACGCGAATGGACGTCCAACAGAGTCTCCGTCAGTTTATATTTATAAATACACAGTATCTGGTATAAGTCCTATGGCCCAAATCTCGAAGCTTATTAAATAAAATATTTTTGTTATTTTATTACCTTTTTTTTGAATAAATCATCATTTGTTAATCTGTACACAGGTAAATACTGTATTTATATTTTAAAATATGGCATTAATGGGTTGTAAGCATATTGAAACTACTTTTTATGAAATCTAAGTTTGTGTAAGATGTGTTTGGTACATATAATTTTAAATTGATTAAAAAATGCTTTTTATTTTTAAAAAATATTTTGGGTTTCCTTTTTTCCTTCCTTTTTTTTATTATTTATTCTTTATTTATCATATATATATATATATAATATATATATTATATTTAATATATATATAATATTTTATATATAATATATAATTTCTATAATATTATATATAATATATATATATATATATATATTATATATTTATATTTATATTATATTATATATATATATATATATATATATATATAATAAGTATATATAATTATATTATATTTTTATATATATTATATATTATATAATGTTTTTTGTTTTTATTTGTCACATTATCACGATTGGAGTTCTAAGGAGGCAGTTGATAAATAATATTACTATGACCATTGAAACAGCCGTTACAGGTTTATGGAGGCTTTTCATTATTGTTTCTTGCTTCAAAGATTTTCCTCACATTAATTAAAAAAGAACTGACAAATAAATTATATTTTACAAGGGGAGGATGCTTTTACTCTACATAAAAACCTGATAGAGCGAAAAAAATTTCCTACACGAAAAACCGTAGCCCCCCACTTAGATAATGTATGGAAGCTGAAACAGAGAGATAAAAATAAAATTCTTACCAAATGATTGTCAATTTAATAACAATTTTTTTGTGATAGATGTAAATTCCAGGTATTTATGGTTAAAGCTTTAAAAGATTAAAAATGTACAAAAACTTCTCTTCAAATCTTTTCTGTGGAATATATATTACAGGATGACAGATGATCCTTCAATTGAGTGTCGTTCAGATAAAGGTTCAGATTTTTTAAGTAAAGAGAATTTTCGTATGGGAAGAGTTTCAAGAAAATAGTTTACAGAGTATGATATAGGAGGTACTAACAATACGTTACTCTGTTAATAAAAGCTGCAATATTGAAAGAGTACAAAGAACTATAAAAGAAAAGTTATTTAGATATTTCAACGAAAAATGAATACAGCTTAAATATATAGATTATACGATGCAAGACTGGGCTTATTATTCTTTATCAATAGGTTTATCACTTAAAGAACACTTAAGAAGACCCCTCTTAGAGATGGTGAAGACAAAACCCTTAGTTCCGAGTCTCGTTCCTGTATCGGAAATTTTATTTAAAAAAAGATAAACATGGTATTAAATTAGGAGATTTTCGTGGAGTGTCTAGGCAGATTGAAAAAATTTCAGCAAGAAAAGGGGTATGTTATGGCGGTTGTTATGGTCAGAGAAGGTTTTAAAGTAGATTACAATCAAGAAGAATTCCGAAAGAGGACTGGGGCTCGTTTAAAATTTATACTACATCTTTTCGGAGGATTTAGATGCGTGAACAAAATAAAAGGAGGTTCTAGAAACAAGAAAATTAACAGAAAAATACGGGTTTTGATTCCTAAGAGTTACGAGTATAAAATAGAAAAAAAAATTATCTAAGATATTAGGGAAATGGAAATAATAAAAATCAGTGTATCTTGTCAAAGGACATAGGTTATCAGCGAAGGAAGGGTTTAATAGTTATATTTAAATCTGCTAGTGAATAAATTAAAGAAACATTTGATCAGTTTACTTTTGTGAAACATTGGTGAGAGTGAAGAATCATTTCTATTTAACTCTTGCCTTCAGCGGCCTTCTATGGAATCTGCTTAAATCCTGAAAATAAAAATATCAGACTATACAACCCCATTATTGAACCCCTATAACTTTTGATCGAGAATTGTATGAAGCAGGATTAAGTGAAATAATTCTCGACGCCGGTATAGAGAATATGCCTGTTTCATATTTGGCGTTTACGATACTAGAAATGTTGATTAATGTTTAAAAATGTATTTTTAAAAAGTAAACCCTGATATGGCGACTATTCAATTACGATTGGCACCAATGGAATATTTCGTTGAAAAAATTATTTTAAATTTTTTATAGAGCACGCGTCGACCGTATAATTCGCGTCATATGAACATCGCATCAGGGTTAAATCAAAATAAATTTGTGTAAAAAGAAAAAGATCAAAAGTCAGATGAGGTCCCGCAATATTAATTAAAATGAGTATTGCTTTGTTCAATTAATCATTCCTTGCTAAATAACCCCATTATTAAACAGAGAAAAACGATATGTAATCGATTTAGTTTTTAGTATCACACATTAAAAAAATTCTCCTTTTCATAGAAAACATATCAAATTCCTTTGATTAAATACTTTATAAGTTTTATAAAAAAATATTAATAATTATTACCAATTGTAAACTGAGACCTCAGAGAACTATGAGTTCGTATATTTCGCTCTGCGATAACTCTTTAACATATTTTTATATAACATATAAATTATCGTTTTCATTCAGAATTTTTAAGTTATTTAATATTATCAAAAACCTTTAAATCTAAAAAGAAATTTTTTTTTTTCTACAAATAGTCTAGTAGTATATTTTTTTAAATAAAATTAATTTTTCGGATTCTTTACTTATTTATTATACCAATACTCGATTTGTTAAAAGTCTATGAGTAGTGTCACCCTAGAACACAAAATCCTCCACCAACAAGAGCTCTCAGTACGAAGTTAAATATGGAGTTGGCTTGAAAACACTATAAACATAAAGACATCTGCGTTTCAAAGATCACATAGAGCTACTAGGCCAAAATATAATACCCGGGCAAACCTTCCTGTTGTTACAGATTTTTAACGTGACAAATTTTTGGGGGCGAGAGTTTATAACAGAAATATTGAAAATAGAACCTCCCGTATTCAAGATAATGTGTTTATGGGTATATACTATGGATGACCTCATATTTGTTAAGAGATGTACAAGTTCAATTTATCCTAAAAGGAAACGTTAAAAAAATTAATATTAAGAGCCCTTTTTTTAGGGCCCCCTAATGTTCACTATATAATCTATATTGTGTATGTTAAAGGGGAGACCCAAGCTGAGGTTTCAAGTTCTGCTGTTTTATTATAAGAGGAGCGTGTTTTTATCTGTGAACGGCGCCGAGAACCGATAGCGCCCATTCCACAAATGGGGGCGAGATAAGTGTCAGGTACCTTAATTTTTTTCCAGGGGCCCAAAAAGTGTAAAGATTAACACATTAAGAAGAATCTTCCGTGCATAAATAATAAATAATAAATAATGGAAAGAGAAAAGAGTCTTCAGGGGTTCAAGAGAATAGCAAAAACCCTTTTTTTCTGTTTAAAAAAATGGGTTGGGCAAAAATAACTAACGTTTTAGGGGGATCTAAAAATTTAGGGGGCCTATAAATTTTTAGGCATTTCTTAAAGCCCTTTTTTATGGTGAATCCTCCGGGGCTTGAATTTTTAAAAAGGGGGGGGCCGAAGTTTTTACCAAGTGTGGTTGTGTGTGTATGTAACATTCATATAGCGGATGTACAAAAAAATTCGAGAAAATCAATTGTTATTAATTAATTATTATAAAAAAAAATAAATAAATTTCAAAGAAATAAAAAACTGGGAACCCATAGGCTGGCAACTCGGTAAAAGGGGGGGGATTTCCTTTTTAAAAAGCAAGGAAAATTAATACCTTACTTGTTAACCTTTTTTTTTTTTTGTTGGGGAAAGTGGGGACGGAGGTCTTTAATCCTTAAAATTCCTTTTCTATATGGGGAAAACCCTCCCCCGTATGTTGGAATTGCGGTTTTTTCGAAGGGGAAATTATTTTTTATCGCCCTTTTTTGGTTTTTAGGGTTAAGTAAAAAAAAAAAAAAAAAACCATTGGCTTTTTAGTTTTTCAAAAGAAGGAATTGTGTCCTTTTTTTTTTGAAAAAACCTGAGGTTTTCAGTTTTAATTTGTATGAGAAAAAAAACTATTTTAATTTAAAAAAACATTACTGCCCTTAGATAAAAATTTAATTTTATTTTAAAAGACATGTTAAAGAAAATAAAAGGGGATTAATAAAAAAAATGCTTTAACAATAAAAGTTTACAATTTTCGAATTTCTAAAATCATTAATTAACATTTTTCATTATTTTAACCTATTCAATTTTTTAATAAATATTTTTAATAATTTTATCAAATTTAATAAAATAAAAATAAAATAGTTTTATGATTAATATTTATTCAATATTTTTTAATAAATTAATATATTAAATTGTGATTATTAATTAAATATATATATATTATAAATTATTTAAAAAAATTTAAATATAATAATAAAATTTTTTTATAAAATTTTTTAATAAATTTTTTAATTTATTATATAAAATAATATTATATTAATTTATTTAATATAAATTTAAATATTTTAATATTTATATTATTTACATTCCTTTGAAAGTTTAAATTAAGATTAATTTGGGGCTTTATAGGTCTTAGAATGGAACTATGAAAGGAGTAGTTAATAAAAATAATTATTTAAAAAACAATGATTTTTTATATATTTAAGGTTTTTTCCCCACCTATTGAACAATTAACTTGTAATTTTTAAAATAGCACGGAAAAATTTATAATTATTATGTATATTAAACCACTTTTCCAAACCATGAGTTTTATGGCGCATATAAAAATGTATATTCAGAATTGTGCTAAATAAACTTAAATTTATAAAAAAATTCATCTAAAAATTTTGCAATCTCCAATTATTTTTGCCCCATCCTAAATTTTTTAATTAATGGCTTGTATGTTCCGGTAGGAAAAAATTGTTAAAAAAAAGTTTTTCCTTTGTTTTCATCCTATGGTATTCCTTCAGTTTTAAAAAAAAAAAAACCCACGAGTTACCGAGTAAAAAAAGTTTCTTTTTCCCGCTACCAAGGCGATAATTTTCGTTAGTAAAATTTAAATTTATCATTTTTCCGGAGGGATGATAAGATGACTTCCACCTTGGCATTTTAAAAATTTTGAACTTTTTCCTTTTTTTCCTTTTGTTGTTTTTTTCTAAAAAAAGTAAAAGGAATAAAATTGGGGAAATTTTTTTCTGTACGTTCTATTTAAGAAAACCTTAGGGAAAGGCGAATCGGGAGATTACATCGTGGGCATTTATTAGGGGGTAAATTCCAATCAGGATAGTATCACAGAGGTCAATTAATAATACTCCCTTTTGGGGCATTTATTAATTATGATCCAAATATTATGTCACATATTGAGTTAACTCAGTTAACGTTACAGATTTAGCAATAGAAACAACAATTTATGTTTTTTTTCTTTTTTCTTCAGTTAACATCGCCACTCACCGCCTGTTACGTTACCTCTAAAAAAAAAGGATATAATTTCATCAGCTAAGGTTATAAAGAAAAAAAATGGCTTAAAGTGAAAAATTTCCCAAAAAAAATGAATTTGGTTTATTATTTCTTTCAAATTTAACTTGGGTGTTTTCCATTTTATTTTTCTTTTTTCCTTTTTTTTTTCACCATTTAAAATATTCTCTAAAACTTTTTATATCCCAAAAAACTGATTTTATGTTTTTTTGATAGATTTGTTTATTTTAAAAAATTGGCTAGAAGTTTTATAAAGTTGTTTTTTGGTTTATTCGGGGGCTTGGGGGTTTTCTTCCGGCCAAAAAAAAACAAGTGAGGGGGCTTTAAATAAAATACTTTTGTTTGTCTGGGTCTAAGGTGTTTTTAAAAAAAGGGCTGACAGGGGGGGGGCCTTGGGGGTTTAAAAAAAGTTATTTTTCTGTTTTTTTTAAGCCCCCACTCTTATAGGTTTGTTGGGATTAACATATTTTACAAAGATAAATTTATTCAATTTTTTCTGGGGGGGAAAAACTCATGGAAAAAAATTTTTACGCTTGGTTAATTTATAAAAAACAACGGTTTTTGGGATTTGGGGTTGGGGCCCCCCCCCCCAACTTTGGGGGAAAAAATTCAAAAAGAAAATCGGGCGGTTTTTTTCTTTTTTTATTATTAAGACTACCCATATCCATTTTTTATCTTTTTTTCCTTTGGGGGGGAAATTTTCTCTTAGCTTTTTTTTCTGTCAACATGGGAACAATGGTCTTTTGTTAATTTGAAAGTAATACCTTTGTTAAGGGTGAAAATTTCATTTTGGATTATTTTTACCCCAAAACCAACTTAGGTGAAAAAAATTTAGAGCCCAAAAACTTTTAATTTTTTTTACAAAAAAATTTTTCCTACCTAGGAATCTATTTTGAATTAATTACAACTAGCTCAAAAAAAAGTGGAAGATTTGAACCTTTTTTTTAAAAAAAAAATGGTTTTTTTTGGGGGCCTTTTTTTTAAAAACAACCCCCCCCCCCCCAATTCTCAAATTTTTATTAAAATTTTTCAAATTTCCTGACTTACACCAAGGTTTTTTAAAGGCTCATTTAGGAATTTAGGGGAAAAAAAAATATTGGTTTTTTTTTTAAACCCATACCTAAAAAAAAAAACCAAAAAAAAGGGATAAAAAAAAATAAAAAATTTTTTCCCTTTTCGTGGGGACCAGTTCATATTTTGTGGGTTTTTTTTCATTTATTTTAAGAAAGGATTTTAAGGGATTTTACTTCCGGGGTAAAAAAAGGTTTTTTAAAACAATTTTTTCCTTTTTCCTTACCTGGCTTTTAAAAAGGGGGGATTGATAACCTTATCAAGTTCTTTTCAGGTTTGGAAAAAAAAAATTATTATTATGTAAAAAATTTTTTTTAATTAAAATTTAAACAATTTTTTTGAGTTTTTGATTTCTTTCAAAAGAAACTGGAAAATTTTTAACCTTTTGGAACCCTGGTAAATTTAGGGCTTTAAAAAAAATCAAGGCCTTTTTTTGGGATAACCAAAAAAAAGGGCTTATTCCTTAAAATTTTAGGGCCCAAAAAAAATTTTAAGGGGAAACCCTAAAAACGTATTTAAAATTTTGCAACCACAATTTTTTTTACCAGGGGAAAAAAAAGGTCCCAGTTTTATGGGAAAAATTATATTTTTTTTGAAAAAAAACCCCCCCCTTGGGGGGAAAATTTAGGGGGGGGCCTTTTAAAAAAATCGGCCCCCCCGGGGATTTTTACAAAAAAAAGGATTATTTCCTAAAATTTTAAGGCCTAAAAAAGGTAGTTATTTTTTCAAAACAAACATTTTTAGATCATTGAAAGATAATAGTCTCTATCTGTTTTTAAGGAGTTTGTATGGAGCAGCTGCTTTTGTATGGAGTCTTTGTCCGTGAATGGAATTTGTCATTTTTTTGTACATGGAATAAAATTAAAATTTTTTAATTTAATAAAATTTAAAGTAGTAATTTTAAAAAAGGAAAATATAAAATCTGGTAAAAAAATAACCTTTGTGCAAACTTAAATATTGTTTAAGTTTTATAAAAATCAGGGAATTTAATATTTTTAAAATTTGTTTTAAAAGTGCTTTGAAATTAATTTTGTTTAATTTTTTAAAAAAATAAGGGAACTTTAGGGGGGAAAAGAATTTTTTAATAAAAAAATTTTTTACATTTATTGATAAAACAGAGGGAAGGAAACTTTTTTGGTTTTCTTTTTATAAAAAAAACTTAATTTTACCCCATGGGGGCTTTAAAAGGATGATGTTTTAAAAAAAAGCAGTGTTAAAAGTAAATAAGAAAAACCAAAAAAAAACGGGGTTAGGGCCATTAGGCTTTGGTTTAGATATTTTCAACCCTTTACTTTCTTTTATTGATTTTTTTTTTTTACTTGATTTTTTTAAACATTGGGGAGCCTTTAAGGTGATGCAAGCGGTTAACGGTAAAAAAAAACAAATTAATATGTTTTTTTAATAAAAAAAAAATTTTTCAATAAAATTTTTTTAAGTTATGGTAATTTTCGAAAGATATCTATGTTTGTTCACAAATAAAAATGCATAACAAGGAAGCAAAAAAAAAAAGAAAAGTTTAATTTAAACACAGTAATTTTTAATTAACAATTTCCAGGAAATTCTTTTTTAAATAAGGATAATTGGGGAAGTAATTGATTGTAATTTAAATTATTGGGGGGGGGGGAAGGGTTTAAAAACGGAAGGACATTGCTTTAAAACAAATATGTATTATATTTAAATTTTTATTTGAAAAAACGGTAATTTTTTTTTTGATTTGTATTTTATAATTAAATTAAAAAAATAAAAATTTAAAATTTATATTTAAAATAAATAAAAAATTATTAACCCGTTAATATGCTTGTTTTAAAAGTTGGAGAAGTTGTTATTGACCTCGTAATTTGTGTATGGTTGGAGGGTTTGTGTGTAATGTGTTTTTGGTTGTTGTTGTGTTTATTTTGTGTTGTGATGATGTGGTGTTAAATAAAAAAAAGTAAATTTCATGATTGTGTGAGGTGTAAAGTTAAAAATTCTGTGTGTGTTGTAAAAAGTTTTATAAAAATTTTTATCTGTTTGATCATAAAATAGGTGATTTGTGAACAAGAAAAAAATCTGTGTGTGTTAAGTGGAATATATTCTGTTGTAGT
>JABUQX010110151.1:10000-13841 GCA_015478945.1 Trachelipus rathkii | reverse complement strand
CAGAGATCGTCTGGGGCGCCATAACCTCGGCTGAGGTCCTGCCTAGAGCGACGGCAACCTCGAAGTAAGCCTTTTCCGCCCTTCACGTGTTGTTTTCCTGGCATCACCTGCACCTTTTCAAGATATGGTCAAGACCCATTTCGGAGCACACTCTAACGATATCCTTTGGTGATCTTTGGCCCTCTGACCCTGCTAATCATCTTTAGGGGGGAGTTAAACTGTACGGGGTGTCGCCCGTCGTGCAAGTCACCTTGTTGCGGTCGTTTGTTGTAAGTTCGAAGAGATGTGAAAAGTAGTTTTTACCTCTTAGGAAATCCTCGTCGCAGTATTAAATTTTTGGTCCTTTTTGTTTATTGTAAGTATCCTTTAGAAACCATCTAGAGGTTTGTCAAATTTCTCTGTGGTTGTTTTTGTTGCGATGAGCAGTAACCTTGTTTAAGAAGCCTCTCTTTGATAATCACTTGCTGCGATAGTCCTTATGAGATTTACATTATATCTGTGCTGCGTTAGTATGCTTTTAGTGCGCTTTCCGTAAACGTGTTACTGTAGTTCGTTATTAGACGTGCAATTCTTATGACTTACTAAAATTTATAATTAGCTGCACTCTGTTATCAGCTAAATATGTTCTTTTTTCTTCATACTTCAGGCAGTATATTTACGTGTAGGATATGGCGTAATTTAACCTTGCAATAATTTTTAGCTACGAACAATATTTATATGGTCTGAGCCTTGAGAAGTGGCTCTAGTTTTAGTATGATTCTAGTTTACTCTAGTCTAGTTCATTATCAATGCATGCATTTATGAATCATCGTTATGAAAGCCTGGAATCTTTAATGTTATGAGCAATGGCATTCTCTAGATGAAATTCAGAGGATTTTCGAACAAATGCCTTAAGCTACAAGATATTTACTCTTCATACAACCATCTTAGATACTGTAACTTGCTAATGCTCAATCTTTAATTTCGGTTATAAATTAACCAAAAACAATACGTAGCGCTTTGTGGTTATAATCATTCATATATTAATATACATATTTCTTATCTGTTAATAAAGGCCAAATATTATTTTATTATTGTATTTTCTCGTTGTAATATGCTATATTACTATTGTTGATAATAGTGAAGATTTTCTTAGTAACTAGATATTAACTAGAGATATTGTAAGACCATTATTAACCCTGCGAATAATTATATCTAATCATATATTTATTATTTATAATTTAATTTTAATTTAGAATGTTCTCTTCATAATTAATTACCAAATGTCTTTATCGAATTAAATTATCTCTTTGCGTTGTATTCCTAATTATAATTCTCCATCTATAATCGAGTTATTTAAAGGAAGTAGATTAATTTCACATTAACTAACAGAATAAGTATAAGAAGATAAACATATGATTCTAACCTCTCTGTAATTATATATTTGTAGTGCTATTATGCAACCAAGTAAGACAGTTTAAGAAAGCGTGGTTCCGCTTGAACCGCTTTAATTGCAATTGAGGCTAACATTCAAAAAATTTTGTACCGCGAGCGAGATGTAATATCGTAGTAAAAATATGTTTAGTTGCACACCTCTGCTAAAGCAACTTATAAGAATGTTGAAAAAGTATTTTTTTTTTTCTGAAAAGGTTCTAAAGTTAAAGCGTTTTTCTACCTCTAGTTTAATTACATTTTAACCGGTAGTAAAGATTATCACATAATTCCTCCAAGCTTCATTGATTATATTATACATAATTCTAAAGTTAGATTCTTTTCCCAATCCTAAAAACATCGGAATTCTCTTTATTCTTTAATTTTGAAAAATAAGAATATTGTCACTAGAACGTTATTTGTGAAAGCAGTTATACAGAGGCTGTGGATAGTCATCGTTAAGATGCTTAAAGGCCTCTGGATATGTCTATGAACATTTGAGACAAAGATGGCAAGAAATGTAAAATTGTAACATTTCTCATCAATGCCATATCTCTCCTCAGTTCTTGCGCGTGTTTTCCATTTACCATATAAGATGCTGTATTGTTTTCTCTTGTTCTTGGCCGAGTACTGCTAGGTGGAGTTTCTTAATTACAGGGGCTCAGAAAGGGTTATTACAAATAACGACCAGCTAGTAGTTAACCTAAAAATGCATCCTGAATACGCAAAAAACATGTTGGGCGATAATATAATTTTTGCAAAAGTCACTGCACATGATACTGGTTATGTTTCTTTATGCTTTCTGATCATTTCAACCTATTCAAGATTTTGCTTCCAAAGTTTTTTTTTAATATAGTTATCTGCAACTGAAGTGCTTCTTCAGTTTGTATGAAAATCAACTTAGTGGTATGGCATATAGTCACGTTTTAATAAGGTTAAAACTGATAAACTTCCCACGAAAATCATATCTATATAAAATAGCGTTCTTCACCGCATTGATAATATATACTATGTGGGTCATGAGGCAGAATTAATGTCAGAAAGAAAAAAAAATTGAGCTATATTTTATTGAGTCTACTAATCATTCTTATGCATTCATAATAGGGTCTCTTGTGGTCAGGAATACTTGCGCGCCAGAAACTGAAACTGACGTATATTTGATGCATCTTACAAAGGGGTAAAAAAAAAACGAAAAGTTTTAAAACGAGGTGAATAACTTTTTTTTTTTGGCGACGCGCGGGTAATAGGTGTACATAACGCACCACTGGCATCGCAAAAACGGCGTACCAAAATCTTATAGAGAAAGTTTCAATAATGGGGAAAATGAATTTAAAATAAAAAAGGAAAATTATGTCACATCAGATGATAGGTAATAACAGATATATTACTTCTCAATCTTCTTAGGTTATTTCATCAACAGAAAAAAAAAAAAACATAACGGCACTCAACATATAATTTGGTAATAATAATATACTACTAATAATAATAATAAAATATAATAATAATAATAATAATAATAAATTATAATTAATTAATAATTAATACATAATATTATAATAAATCTAAGCAAAATCAAACTCGACCGTAGCATATTAAAGTAAATATGGCAAGTAACCTGTCTTTGGTCAAATAGTCAGAATGCAATAGAGAAGAATAGTTTACTAGATCTTAAAAACTTAGAAAGTTACGTACTATAAGAATAAAAAACAATATATATAAATATAATAATATAATATATATATATATATATAATACCTACATGATATATATATATAGTATATACTATATATATAATATATAATATATATATTATATATATATAATATATATATTATATATATATATAATATATATTACTATATATACTATATATATATATAATATATATAATTGTTAATATAAAATGGTTCGCGTCTTACGGGCATTGCCCTGTTTATTGAGGAAAGAATCTTTTTAGCACGTTTCTATCTAGGGTCCGCATGAGGAATCGAACAAGCATTTCAACATATGCCTGATTCACTTAAACACCTTGGCGCCACGCATATAGATATGAAGGAAATAGTACGAAGACAAAGTGGAGTTTCTCATTGTGTGAGACTTTTCACTATAATAAAGATGTAAAATTTTTAGAAACCTTGATAGTAAAAGTTCAGTGTTCACGGCAATTCGCATTTTTAAAAATCTAGCACCCCGAGCCCCACTTAAATTAGATGCTCTGCTGCTACCACTCACCCCAAAATAAAATGTACTAAACTCAAAATAACATTAAAATTACGTTAAATTGTATACTTATAATTTATTTATTTCAAATTAAAATAATTAGAAAATAATCTTAGATTTTAGCTAAATTTACTTCTAATTTTTACCTAAAATACGTAAAAATGTCCGCAATTCCTGGTCAATAGAGTTATCCATTGCTCACTTTCTGGAT
>JABUQX010110151.1:0-5000 GCA_015478945.1 Trachelipus rathkii | reverse complement strand
ACCTATAAAATAAACAAAATTAAATAAAGAATCCAAATAACCCAGAATAGAGTTCCTTCATTTAATATGGACAATTCCTAAAGTAAAGTAATAGATTAATGTGAGAAACAGTACTTGAATTATATAAACACAAGGACAACATTTAGGGATAGACCCTATAGTAGCTCATGCATAACAAAATGTAAGAAATAATAGGCCCTACCTGAATTACAGAAATTCAAGGACAGTATTTATGAATAAACCCTCAAGTGGCAGCTTCTGTACCGGAACTGCATATAAAAACAAGGTAGTATTTATGAAATACGGCCTAAAAGCTACCAATAACACAAAATAGGTGAGTGGTAGGTTTCATATAATAAAATGTTGTAAGGAACAGTACATGAACTATATAAAGACAAGAATAATATTTATGGATAGACCCTAGAGTAGAAGCTTCTGATAGTTTCAATATAACAAAATGTTTTAAAAAACTACCTAAACTATATAAATACAGACAGCATTTAGAGACAGACTCCTAGAACAGTAGCTTCTACTGTATAGCAAAATGTAAGAAATAGTACCAACTACAAAAATACAAGGACAGTATTAATGAATAGACCCTATAGTAGCCTCTGTATAAAAAAAATATGAAAAACAGTACTTGAATTATATGACAAGGATAGCATTTAGAGACAAACCCTAGATTAATAGCTTCTGTATAACAAAATGTTGCAAAAAAGAGTACCTGAACAAGACAGAGAGAGTATTTAACTTTTTTTTAAGGATATACCCTGAAGTGATAGTTTCTTTAAAACAAATTGTTGTAAGAAACAATACGCGAACTACAAAAATAAAGACAACAGTATTTATGGATAGACCCTAGAGTAGTCTCTCTTCAAAATATTATTATAAGAGACAGTATCTGAACTACAAAAATACAAGGATAGTATTTAGGTATACTCTTGAGTGGTAGCTTTTATAAAACAAAACATGTAAGAAACAGAACACGAATTATTATTTATATATATATATATATATATATATATATAATATATAATATATATATATATATATATATATATATAATATATATATATATATATTATATATATATAATATATTATATATATATATTCTATATATAATATATATATATATATATTATATTATATATATAATATATATATATATATATATATATATATAATATATATAATATAAGATAATATATATACATATACGGCTATATATATATATAAAGGGATACACCAGTTCTGTATAAAGAAATGCTATAAGAAATGTTACCTGAACTACATAAAGGCAAGGACAGTATTTAGCTCCTCCTCCGATGCTAATTCCAATCAAGTTACTACCATCCTTTTCTAACGTGACACTTCCTGAAGAAACGGTCATTCCCCTAAAGAACAATATGCAATATCCTTTTAAAAGCTATTCACAGAGTACTAAATAAATTTTTGTTACTTATTAAAAATGAAAACTTACAAGTAGTAATAATAATAATAATAATAATAATAATAATAATAATAATAATAATAATAATAATAATAATAATAATAGTAATAATATTAATAATAATAATAATAATTTTACATATTTTAATGCCAAAAGTATTTAAAATCTATAAAAAAAGTTTTCCTAAAAAAAAAAATGGTTTATCTTCTATAAAATGAAAACTACCCACAACTACAGAAGGTTGTGTATAAAAGAGGATTTCCCAGGGTTTTACATATATAAAAGTCTAACTACTATGAAAACTAATCAAATATAATTTTTCACAATAAAAATTGTAGTGGTAAGTTAGAGAATGATGACTACCTGAGGTTCAAATCGGTGTAGGGGAGAGTGAAGGTGCAAAGTAATCCCGGATTAATAGCAACCCGGACAGCAACCCCAATATCGGTATGGTAGGTATTACAAACAAGCTTTCTTCAAGGGGTTGGGTGACTATGATGTTTAAATACTAATTCTCATATATAAAGGGACATAACACATTCTTGTCTCACTCGACTATTAATATTGAACCATTCACACTTTCCACTTCATTTATTCTTACACAAGCTTCAGTATCTACACACACATACTTTTGATTCCATTTTGAAGCCTACTATCAACACCTGCCACAAGGCTTTCCTATTAATTCTGCCATATACGCCTGTTGCAAGTCCATAAAAGCTAAAACACAATTTCCTCTTCTCTCTCATTTGATTCAATGTGAAAATTTGAACTACAAATCCCTCTAAACCATCTCTAAGCGCCAGGACAGCCTTACACCAACCACTTGCTACACGACCCTGAGCCGACGAGACATATATATCTCTCTGTGTAGCGTGTATCTCCACCATCCACCATCTATCTCTCCACTGACTATCAGAGCCTGCAATGCTACTCTTCACAGCACAGAGGCCGCAGAGATGCAAACTGGCACCCACAGAACAAGATCGCTTGCATAAAGACACTTATAAGCCGTCTGAATAATATAGCATATCAATCTATATCGGTTGCTATCTACAATTCAATAAACCTTCCGCACTCGGGCTGTACATGAGCGATCCAACCAATACACGCCGTCCTACACGCACGCTTATCTCTATGAGAAATATCAACTAATTATCTCTACTAGTTCACCACAACAACCACCTTTACTATCTTACGATCACGCAAACCCGGAGTCACACACAACTAAGCCCACACCTTCTCTATCTCCTTACCAATATTATAAACTGGGGAACATTACTAGAAATTATGGGAAATATCTGCGTCTCTCTCTTGATTAATTTCAAATACAACCGAGAAATTCCGTTTTAAATCCTATCAACAACTCAAGAAGCGCCAACTTGGTAATCCTCTCTTAGTCCGATCCGTAAATCGATTAGCTTACAAAAAACGCGCCGTAACAGACAAATACGTCCCATCTATAACACGTCAAGTTCTACACTCATACATAGGCTCCCTACAATTATACCTCGAGCTATCGCATTTATCCAACTATATCTATCATATATTCTGCAGTCTTATAGAGACTGGAACTAATGTCCGAATATATTTTACGCGAGCCTGCACTGTCACTCTCTATGGCGGCTGGCTGTCACTAACAAAAAAAAAATTAACCCAGTAAAGTTTCGGCTGCGTTGAAAAAATCGACGACGCTTACAGACTTACCCAATCTGACATTCGAGCGAAATTCCTTGATACATCACGCAGAAAAAAATATACGTGATCACTCGCGCAATCTATTTGCGTGACGTAAGAAGATGAGATATGACACAGCTATGCAAACCCACCATCACTATATCTATCTTCACTTGAAAACAAGCCATCTCTATCTTATCCTGAAAGTGAGAAACTACTGATAATCTGAAAAATGATCTTGTTGCATCGCCGTATGACCGAAACGCTTCGGTCGCATAGCATTATAGACTGTTCTATTTTGTAGGCGCGCGTTTCCCGCGTAAACTCAATCGACTTACAGATTTGCCATTTAAACCTCGTGTAAATCGTGTCAATACGCATTAGAACGAAAATAACGATTCTTGCAGGATTCGCGAAAATTTTCTGGAAACCGATTACGAAAGGGAAATCTAGAACGTCGATGGTTTTCCTGGAATGAAGATGCAAAAACTTTTGTAACTTTAACGATGTTTTGCGAAAAGATAAAAAACTCGATACTGCGTCACCGCGCCGCCAATTTCAAAACGTGTTCCGTTTAAAATTGATATTGGACATATGTCGTAGCTATTGGACAGGATTTCTTAATTCTAGCTCGATGAGTATGGAGATTGCCGAAGCGTTCCCTAATTTGATGTATTTGGAAATAAGAAGAAACAATTATCAACGAATGTTTACCCACAAATATTTACGCGATGAACATTCTCCCATTTTCAAAAATTTGTTAGAACTAAAAATGGATTATAGCAACGCATTATTTGATATTTGTGACGTCTCTCCGAATCTAAAAAGGGTCACCGTATTTCTTAATTGGGAGAGTATTATATTTTGCGGAATTCATAAATCGTTGAATGTCCTTAGATAATGTTTTAATCCGTCCGATCTCTAAGCCAGACAGACAGATATTTAATTTCTCTCTTCTCTCTCTCTCTCTCTCTCTCTCTCTCTCTCTCTCTCTCTTCTCTCTCTCTCTCTCTTCTCTCTCTCTCTCTCTCTCTCTCTCTCTCTCTCTCTCTCTCTCTCCCTCTCCTCTCTTCTTTCTCTCTCTCCTTTTTCTTCTCTTTTCTCTCCTCTCTCTCTCTCTCTCTCTTCTCTCTCTCTCTCCTCCTCTCTCTCTCTCTCTTTCTCCCTCTCTCCTCTTTTCCTCTCCATTCTTCTCTCTCCTCTCTCTTTCTCCCCTCCCTCTCCCCTCTCTTCCTCCTCTCTCTCTCTCTCTCTCTCTCTCTTTTCTCTCTCCTCTCTCTCTCTCTCTCTCTCTCTCTCTCTCTCTCTCTCTCTCTTCTTTCTCTTCTCTCTCTCTCTCTCTCTCTCTCGTCTCTCTCTCTCTCTCTCTCTCTCTCTCTCTCTCTCTCTCTCTCTCTTCGTGACTATTCATCCTAATCTTCGATTACGTACACATCAATTCATTCTTCTTCTCGCTCTCTCTCTCTCTCTCTCTCTATTACTCACTACTAGCTGTGTCGTAACGAAGTGTACAAACTGATATCATGCGTTGCCTCGCGCTCTCTCTCTCTCTCTCTCTCTCTCTCTCTCTCTCTCTCTCTCTCTTCCTCTCTCTCCCTCTCTCTCTCTCCTCTCTCTCTCTCTCTCTCTTCATCTCTCTTTCTCGCTCTCTCTCTCTCTCCTCTCTCTCTCTCTCATTCTCTCTCTCTCTCTCTCTCTCTCTCTCTCTCCCTCTCTCTCTCATTCTTAAACCTTCCGTACTCCTTTCAGGAATTCCTATACCTTTCAAGTCCCCATCATCCCTCCTTCCAAACTGTTCATTACCCTCTTTTTTTCCACTCTTAGTACGCCAACTCTAATCTTTCCTTTTCCTTTTTATATATTTCCATACA
>JABUQX010110150.1:32500-63603 GCA_015478945.1 Trachelipus rathkii | reverse complement strand
TTACATATGTATTATATGTAGATTTATATACACTATTATATATATAATTTAATTATTAATATAGTCACAAATGGACTTAACATTTGGAGTAAAGCTCCTTATTATCTGATCCTCTATTAACTTTTGCTTCTTACCTTTTTATTAGTATTAGAGACGAGGAATGAAAAGGGAGAGGGATAACGATTTATCCCAATAAAGTCATTTAATATATGTAGAGACATAAGATTTGTCCTAACCGGCGAGCTCAGTGGAATTGGGCTTCATCTGGGGAGGCAGAAGAATTCATATTTGTTGTGGGCTTGAGAGATTTGACCACAAGTATAACACAATAAATTTTCACAGCCCGAGTGTATCCAGTAAATTGTATAGTAACAATTTCTGATTTCGTCTTCATATTTGTAAAAATAAATAATTGGTCCTTAAGAGCGAAGGTTATATTTTTGAAACTATTTGAACACAGGTAACATCTGGATGATACGATTGCCAAATTTCATGCCTGTGAAAAAATATCGTAAAGGTGATGGACCATACTTTCTAGAAGGAAAATAATCAGCTAATAAGGCATTGCATCGTATTATACTTAATTGTAGAAACATTATAGCCAATTCAGGTGTGGACATGTTTACCTTTGATAAAGTTGTATTATATAGGAATTTATGTTTATTATGTTGATGGAGTTTGGGGGTAATTGATTTCAGTAGAAAACAAAAAATTGAAGTAGAGAAGATATATAGGTGATATCACATTTTGCTTTACTTTTACATTGTAAAATGTTTTTTTACAAACAAAACTGTGTTTTATTAGATTCCAATAAAAGCATTAGAGAAAAATAAAAAATATTTCAAAATAGGCTGTCATTTGCTGTGGAAGATGGGAATTGGGGGAGGTTGGGGGGTATATTGACTGAAGGATGCCTTACCAAATCAGATTTTGGATTGGATCCATCTCCCGCAGTCCTATATTTCCGTGGAGAAATAAGCAACGAGGAGTCACCCCTTTAAAATACTTTTATCTCCCGAAAATGAATTCACGAATGGTTGATAATATTTGTTCTGTGTGTACTGTTTATTTTTCATGCAATTTGTTATGTTTTTGTATTGTTTTTTCTTTGTGTATTTTTAAATGAAATACATTATAGTTTACAAATTTCTTAAGTTTATATAATCATTAATCAATTGAGTTTTATAATTTAGAAAAATTTGTTAGTATAATTCTTTGTGTATTTTAATTACTTATCTGTAAGGCCTTCATATTGATTGATTATAAAATCCACAGTGCACCTGTCATCTCAGATTAATAGTATTTTGTAAATTACAAGTTCATGAAAAATACCTGCTGGTGCCCATTTTATTTTAAGAGTATATGTTTAATATTAACTATTTAATATATTATGTTTTTATGAAGAAATATGCTCTCTTATATGTTGTTTTTGTTAGGATATATCATCTGTGGTGTCTACCGGAAATTGTCGCTTTCAAAGTACCCAAAATGGATTTATCGATAACAAAGTTAGGTGCCCATAGCTATTACCATATTGTTAGAGTATGGTGCCATCGCTAAAAGAGGCCTACTCTCCCCTTTGAAGTCAGCCTCCTTATTTAAATAGTATAGTTTATAAACTTAGTATATAAGTATATGTAATAATTATATATCTAAAGATATAAAATAGTAATAAATTATGATACCATAAGCGTAGTTAATATTATTTATTTTATATATTACCTTCTCATATGCCCTATATTATTTAATATTATGAATTATAATATTATGGATAATGCATAATTATATATATTTTCGATATATATATTTAGCTTAATTCGATACATAATTAATAATAATTAATAAGTTACTGCCAATATATTAAACATGCATAAATATAATGAAATTACCTAACTGTAGTGATATAATTTAATATATTGATGGTGAATATTATATCTTAATACCACGTATTAAATTTATAATAAATTATGATAATACCTAGATATTAAAGATATTACCAAGGTACAATAAATAGTTATTAATAATCTTATATATTATAAGTAATTTTAAGTTAACAAATATTTTTTAGTGACGTTAAGTACTTGACTGTAGATAATATTTGGTTTCTTAAAATATTAAAATCTATCTAGATATAATAAATATTCAATGCTTTAAAAAGTTAAATTGATAAAAAGTTTAAAGTTTTTTTAGTATAAAAGTATTGATTATTTAAATTTAATAAGAAAAACAGTTTAAATAAAATAATTGATATTGGATTATACTTTGTACGTACTTTTCCCTCTTGAAAGAGGATATTATTAATTATGTAATAATAATATACATATCTTCTTCTTTATCTTCTCTCAGATAACTTTCTCACCCTGATAAGATTACCCTGGACCGTTGAGGTGGTTTTTAATGACATATAAAATCTATTTCGGCAGCCTGTCTTGTTATAAATAGAAGTGAAAAGATAGTCCAAATAGTTTTGGACCTTATTTTTAAAAGGGTTCACCTCATTTGTTTGAAATGTGTGATTGAATTCATAGCAACCGCTCGGGGCAGTAGGGTGTATAAAGAGGTATAGTAGGCCAATAGGCTCTTCTTATCCAGCTGTGATTACAGGAGCTGATAATGCCGTATCCGAGTTAATATGGGAATAGAGAATTCTCGGATCTAGACTTTATGCATTGCCTAATTTAATTCAATGTATGGAAATCAAGTTAAAAGGACGGCAATGCAGTTAATAATGTTAGCATAAATTAAGTAAGTTTTATCTGTATAAAAGGTGATCTCGATATAGCGTTAATTTAAGCTCGCTCTAGCAACCTTACTAGACTCCTCCTTTATACTTCTCATAGACAATTGCCAAGGCTTGGGTGGTTTGGTAGAACCAATAAGTTAGTGAGAACTCTGTGTGTGGATATCCCCTTAACAGAGAAAATGTAGACCGAGCCCCTCTGAGTGAAAGAGTTTATCTTTAAGTTTACGCAACGCCACTTCGAATCGGACTTTTTTTCCCAAATACTATCTGATGAGGATACGTGTCGTCACATAACATGACAAAGAATGAGTGTATCTAATGCTCGCGTTCGTGCTTAGCATTTGGTACCCACATATCCTTCACACTTTGATAGTACCCAAGCACACAGATGGAATTCGGTGGATATAAAACCCGTGAAGGTCCACGTCATACCTTACTTCAATTCCTCTCTTCCTTCTACAACAATCCCACCGTCACACTTCACTGAAACTAACCTGTCATTTAGGTACGACCTCGGGATTTTTTCAATTTTCCCGTCCTCAAATGTAATATGCGTGGCAAAAGCGACACACACCTCCCAATTTCTGCCGAAAAGCTCAACATATTCTAACTCTATCAAAACCATCAGCTTTAATAATTAACTGAAGCAGAGTCTCAAACTTGTAAACCGATATCTTTTTCCTACTCTGGTCGGTCGTCTCTCCAGAGCACGTGCTCACAGGTTTTCAGTAGAACCCCTGTACCCCCAACTATACAACCTTCGCCTACAGATACTAGTAACTCCCTTACTATATCTAAATTGCCGCAATTTAATGAACCTCTGACCCCTTTACTCTCGTGTATACTTCATTACATCCTTGTCCCCACTATTTTCGCGCAATAAATCCAAGGTTTACATAACAGTTCTTCAGAATTATAAATTTCTACAGTACTTTCTATCAATATATTATTCTTATATCTCATTTTCATACTTCTTAATATTTCCACTCCACATTAAATCTATAACATAATTTCACAATAAATATCATAGCACACAAGATTTAAGATTATTAAATTTTACGTTAAAAAAATAGTATAAACATAAATACAATTATAAACATAAATTAACTCATTATAATCAATTCTATTTTAAATTTTCTCATGAGGTACGTGTACTGCATCGCTATAATTCTGAGACACGGACCCCTGAGATGCCAGTTGCCATAAGAGTTTTTGAAATTTAAATCTGCTACGGAATGTTATTTTATATAGGCGTAACACATATTCTAGGAGACGTATTAAGTCAATTTCAATAACACATGTACATGATAAATTACAAATTAATCCTCTTATTCTTGCTTCCTTGGCAAGATGCTCCCAATGTTGGGGATTTAGAGGGTATAATACAAAATGGTAGTGAAGGTAACTCTCTCAGTGGTTCAAATCTACTGTAACCCTACAAATAAAATCAATCAATGCTGTGGATTTCCCTTGCAGTGACAATTCCACTACTTATGAAATAAATGACCCATAGCACACTCAAGACTTAAGTACCCTTGTTTCTGATTCTGAAACCAACGATTTAATTGCACCAGTCCACTTCCTGCCATTCAAGATTCCAATTGTTATAACAAATATTTACTTATAACACATATATGGGATATCTACTCTCAGTGCTCGTATCCCCAGCTGTCTCTTCAGTTTTTCCTTCTATATTCTTATTCCTAACACAAATTAACGTGAACCTAAATATTATATAAACTGTCTCCCAGACACATTCTAATTTCCATGTAGATCCAAGAACCCTAAACACTCTGGGTAAACAATAATCAATAAATCATCATAATAACCTATATAATTCATGGTGTGAAACACCTTTCTATGCACGTTGACGAGTGTCATTACTACAACGTACGCTGCCGAAGGAACTGATAAGGTCTCTTTAACTAAGATCATTCACAACCATAAACGTTAACTCGCTTAACATACTTATCCAGTATCGATTTACTTTTCACTTATGTCCTCTAGATCTTTCAAGTGGCGGTTTTAGACACTCACAATTCCTTTGAAGGACTCAAATTAATCAATCATTCATGTGTACCCAATACCTCCCTCGAAATCTTCTTAGATTCGGGCCACATCAGGCAATAAGAATCCAATCAAAAAGTTCATCCGCAGATTATGATCTAGTGAACTCCAGCCGTAGGTGCGGAACAAAGCCTCTTACTTCCTACTTTTATACACCCCCATACTTCTCTTCCTCTACTAACAAAATTCACTTCAAAGTGTTAGGCAGCTGCCGACATCGTCCCCCTCTCGTATTCTTTCATAACCCATCCAGGTACTAGTGAACAACTCATTAATTGCAATAACAAGGGAGACATAACTACACCCCTGTCTCCACTCCCTATTAATCTCTTAATAACCAAATCACATTGACACCATTTATTCTTACTAACTCTTCACAATATCTCATACATACTTTATTCCAAATTCAGAATAAGCCCTACCTGCCAAACACATCATATATCCACTAACACCTTGCCATTAAAAGCGTTCCTTTATAAACTCTATCATTACACGCCTGTTTGACAAATCTCAATAAAACCTAATATCAATTATTCTTCTTCTTCCCTCATTTTTGCTCATTAATCATAATTATTTTCGTTCTATAACTCATGTACTAGATATAATAAGATTCCACACATCCGATCTATTCTTTTTATCTCTCCTAACTACTGCTAACCCCCTCACTTAATGTAGCTCTTCAACCAAATCGCATGTCCTTTACAGAATCTACTTATGAAGACGTTCGATTTTCAAAGGCGCTTTGCACTCTTTTCGTGTTTAACCATCGGTAGAGCATTAAGATATCCGTTGTAGTCGAATGAGTTACCTTCGATGCCTGAAGTACTCCATACCTCATAACTGCTCACATATCCAGGAAGCTTATTGCATTGCGGTTCTATAAATTTTCAGGTCCAGCTCTCCCAGTTTTCTCTCCCCTCAGTTGCCGTGTGTATTAATGAAGGATACTTGTGGTATTTAATAAGACACGTAACAATGTCCATAGTGATTATTTTGAACAACAATTTCTCTCGCCGGTTAATTTGAGAATGATAATGAATTGTTATTACTTTTTTTTAAATAAAATTCATTTGAATATTATATTAACTTCAACTTCTCAGCAAATCCCCAAATAAACCATCCCTAATCAACTTCATATTCAGGCAATCACAATCTCACCCATATTCTTGATCATAATCACCAGTAATATTCATCTAAATTGGTGGGTGAACCTGAAGATTTTACTCATCGTTATAGAACATTCATTACACTTACTTTATATCTTTCGTAAAAGGTATCTAGAGTTTGCCTATCGGGATATGTTTTTGATAGTTAGCACTTTATTAGGTTTCACTAGATCTCTCCACTTACTACACAATCATTAGCACTAATTCTTCATGTGAAATGTCTATGACTTGCAACATACTCATCAATAGCCACACTACTCATTCACAAATTTAGATCAGCCTGGCTCTTTCTGGTCTCAGAGTTGATTACTGAAATTTAAGGGTGATTGTTTGCAGCAAATATTTAGTTTTCGAGCATTCCTATACTAGCTGATTTTTAAGTAATCCTGACACAATCACACAGTCTTCTCTCCATTTTTATCAGGTCCTCTCTTATTCACTTCACGAATAAGCAACAAACCATTTCCCACCAGATATTTTCGATTGGTTAATTTCTAATCAGATTAATAGGTCCCACTTAACTCTGCTGCAGATTCCCGATCTTACACCCATTTATCGTGTGCTCACTTCCAAGCAAGACACTACTTGTCTCCATCTAAAATTATTGAACCAACTTGGTTTACAGGTGAGTCGCCCATTATGCTATGATCATTACCTTCCGTAAAAAGAAACCTGTTTCAACCAATTTTTTACTTAACCTCTGTGTTGTTTCTCGCTACGTTACCGTATTATACGCTCGCTCTCGGTTGGACTTTTATGTAAATGTCCACTTTTATCATTATTTAATAATTACATCATATCACTTAATATTCCATGATCTTATCTTCGTTGGTTTGAAAGAAGCTTATTCATCAAGTTGACTATCCTTCTAATTAATACGTAAATAAAGAAGTACCTTCAACATAGAACAAGCTGGTGCTTCTGCCTTTCTCTACTCTTATCATGTTTATCTGCCGATTGGTGAACTCAGCTATTCAAGCTCACAAATAAATTCCTGCTCACAAGTCCCTCCAGCCATTTCTACGAACTTATAGTAACATTATTACTGTTAACAATCCAAATTTCAAAATATTAATAAGGAGCATTATTAACCGAGTTCTACATTTACACTTATGCCGATTGCTTTTAAGACCTATGCACTACTAAAACATAATTATGCATAGTGCTCTTTTGTTCATTTGCTTAAATTAAATTATTTTACTTAATTAATATTAGTATTCAAGCTTTAGTTCACAGTGTATCACCGAATTTTTTTTATACATAGGCTCGTGAAGATTATATGCTGTTCTTAAAATATAAAAAAGAATATAATAACTGTACATTGACGGTATCCTTATTTGGTCTTGAAACAATACCAATATCAAAATGCTTAATAAATCAATTATTTAATAATCCTACTTCACTTTCGATACTACCTCCTCTATACGTCATCGCATAGCTCCTCTTCTAACACTAAGTAACATTAATATTTAAGACATGATTATAAAGAAGCATACATTAATAAGATCCGATTTTATCACCATTTATTCCCCTAACATTCCAAACCCAATATTGCTGTCTTTAAGATTTAACATTACCTAAACAACCTTATCCTAATTCCTATCAGTCTTCCTAGTTACTTCTCACCACCAACAGAGTAAACTATCAATCAATACTCTTTCACTTATCTAGAATATCACAACTCTATCTAACAAAACACCAGACTCTTGAGTGATATATACTTTTCATGATACTATATTGGGTGGAATTTAAATAAAGTATTTATCATTTGCAGACATAGAGATACCCTCTCTTCGTAATCTCTGGAAATTTCTACATTCTTACTCATTCCTACTCTCTGTATTCTCATTTTATCATCGCTCGACCATCTCCAAACATACCCTGCTATCACAGAGACTCCTGTATACGCGAGTGCCATTTTTTTGGGGCATCCTATCCCTACTAATTCCGAATACCATTTCATGGGTCGCAGCACGTATCAATTACTGGAATTAGTGCGTGCTCTTATAGTCATCACGAATACACGTTATATTATATAATATCGCAGATTAGATTAATTACCCCTTCCTAAAATAATATAAACGTAACTACTCTCCATACGTTTTGTTCCCTGGACGCATTACCTGTAAACTATTCTAATTAAATTATAGCACTTAAACAAATCATAACAATAAACCTTGACCTCTCAAATCCTCCTAAATTATATGTACTCTTTAGTAATTTCTAAGTAGTTACTCTCTACATAAGATACTCTAGGATCTCTATAGACATTTGCATTCTAACCACTACGAGTGATCTACATCTCGCCTCCGATCAAAGATGGTCAAGCGTTCCTTGGTCTCATCTCCCTCCTGCTCTCGATTCCTTTCCCCACCCAGTTCCCCAACTACACACAGATCTCTTTACAGCTACCAAAGATACATCAACATTCCTACATTTTCTATTCTCTCCTCGTTAATCCTGTTCATCTTATGTTTCAGTCACAGGAGCAAATCAAATGAATATGCCAATTTAACTTTCTATCAATACTATCCATACCTATCTTTCAACTCTTCTCTCAACATTATATCCTCTTGAGCTTCCATGTTACACTCCATGAACGATTGATTACAATTTCTGTACCGAAAAGTAGAAGTGCCGATTTACGGGCTCTTAGATCACGACTCTTTCTCCGAGGCTATGCATAGCTAATTCCTGACATAGAGATAAGATTGTGTAGTAGTGGGCAGCCATCCCTACTGATAAGACCTGTGACCACTTAGTCGCACTTCTACGACACTGCATAAGTGACATACGATTGTGGGCATTCTTTCTTCCTCTCCCTCATCACACAAGGATTAGTTGCAGTAGGTAAGGTGGATGATCCTGAATAGGATGTAATATGGGAATGGCTCCAGCTTTTATTGGAAAGGTATTATATTCAAGGGTCTCTCAAAGTGCTCAAAATGTTTTAGGTGTGGATAAGAAATAAAACCTAAGGGTAATATTTCTAATAATACTTTAACGCTCTGGAAATCGGTGTATCATATGGTATATATTCCGGACCGAGTTGTACGCCGCAGTCGAGGCGTGTATTAGTGGGTGATAAAAGGCTTCCAGTGCTCTAATAAGCCTAGCTTCGTGCTACAGACTAGTGGACAAAGACAATATATCCGCTCAATATAGGTCGAATCTCCTGAGTGAATGCGATGGAAAAATTCATCCTTCATTCGACTCGAGTCGTTTTAAATATGAAATAAATATTATATAGTAATAAACCGTAATATAATTACTACTTATTTATTATATGTACCTTATCAATAATATTATATATATTTAAGCCATATAATTAGTAAATGTTAAAAATACCTTGTAAATATATTTATTATATACTAATAATTTACTATATATTTATAATCTATTCTTCTCTCTCTCTGATATAATATACATTAATAAATATATAATAGTAAAATATAAAATATAATGGTATATAATATATAATGAAGTAAAAGTTTAACCAAAGCTTTACATGGGACCTCTTAATATTTTCCCCTGTGATGAAAACATTACATTCCTTTGCCATGGAGGACATGTTCAAAATAGTCTTAAAGAACTATAATGTCCGTAACAACAGATACTATAGCGTCAACAGAATACCTGACAACCACTTCACTGTGTGAACAGTCAGTGGTTAACCAAAAAAAGAAGTTTTTAACCAAATTGCCTGAAAATAACTCTTCATTTATAAATGTTCCCAAAGTATTTTATTTTAAATACATCTGCCAAATTATTTTGAGAATGGTTAGTAATTGTAACAATGCCAAAATATTTTTCAATATTTGTTTAGACTCAATTAAAATAGCAGTGGAATATTCTAAAATCAGATACAAATCAGAATCCTTTCTCGTGTGATTTCGAAGACTTTCCACGGATGCCACCCCGAAGGTCTCGCTGACGTACATTCTCATACGAATCCTCGAAATAGGTGAACCAATGGACTTCCGATTCGAGAATCGAGCATTATCTTACACACAACCTTTGTAGTAATCGGATTCAAATCCTCAATAGAAGTTATGCCAGATTCGCCCATTTCACATGAAACTTAAAGAATAATACTTATACTATATCTAACATCTATTAAAGTAATAATTTATACTTAATAGTAGTAATAATAAATATAACATTTACGATCATATATTTTTTAAAGTAATATAATTTCGAAATTAATTACTATTTACGTATTAAGGTTAGGTCCTAATAAAATAAAACTAAAATATACCTATTCCATTATACTTATATATATATATATATATATATATATAGTCTTATGCGTGCGCTACGTATACTAAATGAAGTACGGCTAAGCTATATCATATTAGTCCAAAATACCCGCAAAATATAGAAATATTAGATTGACAGAGAGAGAGATTTGATAGGAATACGTGTTTATGTTTAATATATATTATATAATACCTATATTAATATTAATTATGATTATATTTTGATATATTATATAATATCGAAGATATGAAGTTCTTGCATTCTTATCACATTTGCAGATATCTTATCTCACTCTAGCTTCTTGGGATTTCATCCTCTGGAAGTGAGTGCTCAATAGGAAGTTTATATGTACCATGTTAATTTCCTCGTATTATCTTTTCTCGCTACGATAACTCACATAAGGTATATATAATGATACTCACTGGTTCTGGCTATCCTTTAATATTTAATTATATTATTGAAATTAATGAAGATCTATTAGCGGCGCCTACTAAGCTAAGAAATTTTTCATCTTTAAAGAATACAAGAGTAGGATAAGAGAAAATTTCCATATTAAATGAATTTATAATTATTATAAATTAGTATTATTATTAAAACATAGTTTGTTTTCTAAAATAATATATATTAATAATTTTCATAAACCTAGTTTTCTTTTTTTAAATCACTTTCTCTAAAAAAATAAAATTGTATAATAAATAAGTAGTACTAAATAATTATATCCTATTTATAATTTATAATTAACTTAATTTATAAAATAAGGATCGTCAAAATTATATGGATATGTGAATAGCTAAACCTTTTACCTCTTAGACTCTATCCCTATATATTATAATCATCCTAGCTTTGAATTATATTATAAGCAAAACAGACTCGGTTTTTCATACATTATTATCTGATTGAAAACAATACGTTCGTTATATCCACTATAATTATTATACTACCTATACAATACTACTTAGGTAAATATATCCTTTATATTTAATAATAACATCATCACTAAATTCGACTATAATAGTCAAGGAGGTATCTAGTACCCATGAACTTTTTAACTTACTTTCGTTGTCATTCTCTTACTTACTCTTCTACTTCCTCTCTCATCTATTACTTACTTATTTCTCCTCAAACTCTTCTCTATTTAATTTATTAAATATTAGATATATAACTCAATATTATTTATATTTATATATATATAATTAATATATATTATATATATATATATATATATAATATATTAATATATATATTAATATATATATATATTATTTGTATATAATATATTAATTAATATTTAATATATAATATATATATTTAATATTTATATATATATAATTATTTAATATATATTTATATATATTATATATATAATATATATATTATATATATATTATATTATAATATTATTAATTATAATATATATATATATTATTTATTATATATAATTAATATTATATATTAATATATATTATTAATATTTAATATTATAATATTATATTATATATAATATTGATTTTTTATAGTGTGTGTTTTAAATTGGTAATCATCCTAAATTCTTCCAAATTTACATAAAACTCATTACTTATTAATAATAACTACCAAAAATAGTGTACAGCATAATGTTAGACCAATTTATTTTTTCATAAATTGGTCAATAACATTCGCATGTTTATAACGCGTTATCTTCGACGGTAAACTATTTATAACGCGTTATCCTCGATGTTGACTAATTTCAAAGAACATCAATTGTCTCATATTAAAACTATTCAAATTATTCATTCCTATAAAGTTATTTTCGTCTAAAATCCATTTAAAGAAAATTAATAGTCTATAGTCTTTAGCCACCTTCCTGCCTCATAATTTACACAAACTAAATTTCCCTACTCACTCTGCAATCTCATCGTCCGCTTTTCACCCAACACATATCCTAAATATCTTTAAAAACTCAGACACTTATTCCAGTTGTCGTTCCACTCATCTAACAGCGGCTGTCATTACAGCGGACTGTCTCATTCGGCTACCATAACCTTTTACTCTTTTATCTACGTTTTACTATTTCAAACCCATTCTTTTTAGAAACACACCCCACCAAATCCATGTGTCTTCGTCAGTCCTCGGCAATCTACTACTTTCCCAGGATCGTCTACACAAAACCCAAACCATTACGTTTATAATAAGTAGGGTACCCTTCGCTCTCTCTTCCATTCTCCATCATTCTAACACGTTTTTCTGCCAATATTATTATTATTATTATTATTATTATTATTGAAATTTATTATTATTATTATTATTATATATATATTATTATTATCTTTATTAGATTATATATTATTATTATTTAATTAATTATTATTAATTATTATATATAATTATTTTAATTTGTTACTATCTATCATTTTTTTATAATTTTTTGTTCATTAATTATCACAATATAATAATCTTTTTATTTTTTTTGTTTAATATATTATCATATTTATCTATTATTATTATTATATTATATTATTATTATTATTATATATTATTATTTTATTATTTATTATTTAATTATATTATTATATTATTTATTATTATTTATTATTATATATTATTAATAATAATTTATTTTTATATTTGTTATATACAAAATTATCATTGCTTAATTAGACTTGTTAGTAATAGAAATACATAATAAATTAATCATATTATCATTTATATGATTAATTATTATATATTATTATTATTATTTATTATGTATTATTATTATTATATTTATTATATATTATTAATTTTCATTATTATATTATTATAATTTATATAATTATTAATCTACCGCCCTAATGTATAATATAATTATAATTATAAGTTTTATTTTAATATATAAAAATTATCAATTTATATATAATTCTTTAATGATTATTTATTATAAATATTATTAATATTATTATTTATGTTATTATTATTATATTATTATTATTATATTATTATTTATTATTAATTATTATTATTATTTAATTATTATTACTTGTATCGTTTTTTTGAATGCTCATTCAAGTCCCCGAAAGTATTTTATCGTTCTATTACTACAGTAAAGAAATATTTCCTTTAATATAATATTCTGGAACAAAAGAAAACTATTTTGATTTAGTAAAACGTTAACCGATAGCTTTACGTCTACGTATATACTATCTATATATAAAGTTATACTTCTTCTGAGACATTTTCAAGCGGTATATTATTATATATATTAAATAATTTTTTTTTTGTTTAAGATAACCAATTTTATGTGGTAAAAATATTATAAATATATTCGCTAAAACTATAATAGCAATTAAAAATAATAGTTAATGTATATACGTATTAATAGCTAAACACCTATAAATAAAATATTCCACATTCACATAAATCAAAGATTAATTTAACAAAGTCTAGAAAAAGTACCCGTTGACATCTTGACACTTTTTTGGTTTATTTAAAAGATGTTTAGAAAATTCGGTCATTTTCATTACTCCTTTTTTTTGACTGATATTATATATATATTACTGGTTAATATGTTTCCTTAAGACATAAACATTGACTATATTGATATTTAAAAGTATATATAGTGTACTACTATATCAGTTATATTATAGATAATATATATAATATATATTATATATATATATATATAGTCATATATATAGACAAATGATTTCCCTAGCAATCATATCGCAAGTAATTCGTTTGTAAATGTGTTTTATCTCCAGTAAGCACTGGGTATGTTCTGAAAAGTTTCTTTTATTTTTGTAGCATTTAATTTTGTGACGTTTACTATTTTATATTATAGGTGGGTAAATAGCCACCTTTTCTATTATTAATTTAATTTTATACTTATTCTTTAGAAGCTCATTATTATATATTATTAATTTAATTATTATTATATATATTTCTTACATATATTAATATAATATAATGTTATAATTGATATTATTATTGATTTTAATATTAATTTAAAATTATAGATTAATATTTTTATTTAAATTATTTATTATTTTTTATAATTATAGTATAATATATATACTGTTAATTAATTATTATTATATTATATAATATAATTTCAATATATAGATTATGTTCTATATAATTGATTATATATAATGCTATTATCTTATTATTAGTTATTTAATTTTATATTATAATTATATTATTAATAATTTATATTATATTTATTATGATTATTTAACTTAATATATATTAATTATTTGCATAATATTACATTGTATATTATAATTATTATGTTTACGTTAATTTTTGAATTATTATCTATATTATTTATTAGTCCATAGTATTAAGATTAGTGACATGTGTGATTCTTAGTGGTGAATAAATAGCGCTTGCTGATGTGGGCTACACGGCTATTACTGACTTGTTGCAATTAGAATTAATTTATCTATTATACATGATTGATTAATATCATGTGAGATTATGCATATTGATTATGGAGTTATTGTATGGCGACTGCCTGGGATTCTTAACAGCAGGAAACCAACCAAGTGTTTTTCGGATGAGAGAGTTATTGTGGTCAGTGTATTATTATACTAGTGGTTTTTTACGAGCGCCTCATACTTTGTCTAACTCGTCGACGCTGTTATTGGCGATCTATTATATTATTAATTATTATTATTTGTTGTAGTGAGTATCTTGCCACGAATGAAATTATTTTCTTCGTTCCTTTATATATATATATAGTAATATATAGTATATATATATATTATATATTTCTATTATATTAATTAATATGTTTAATTCATTATATATATATTAATATTATACTAATTATATATATATTAATATATAATCTATAAGTATATATAATTTATTATATATATAATTTATACCAATTTATATAATAATAAAAATAAATATTTAAATAATTTTGCATATTACCTCAATTATTTTAATATATTAAATGTTTAGCAAAAACTATTTTATTATTATTCATTTGAGTGTGTTTTTTTTCTATTTCGTTGTTTATTTTATCTATGATAACACATTTTCACGCTTTTTTTTTTATTCTTTTTTTTTTTCTTTATAATAAAAAACATATAGCAAATATTTTAGCATTCGAATTATATATGAAAAATATATTATTATAAATATTAGGAATATCCTAAACTTCATTACTGCGAGTATATAGTTGAATAATATATATATAAAAGCATTAGTTAAAGTATTAAATTATATTTAATAAATTCCAATAATAATATTAATTGGAGTATATTCAACATAAACATATTGCTTTTGAAAGTAAATTATATATATTTATTCTATTTGGAAATATATATAAAGAATATTTTATTTTTTAAAATAGCAGTGTTTAATTTATTTAATTATATATATATATTATTAATTATGTTATATATATTATATATATAATGTTATATTAATATTATTATATATATAATAATTTTATTATTTATATATATTATTATATATTATAATTATTTACGATATAATTATTATATTTATATTATATTATACATTATGAGTTAATTTGCCGTTACCATTGCGGCAAATTTTGATGGAGCATAAAGCATATGGTACAGGGTACCCGGGTTCGTTTCCTCTTCTTCCGAATTTTTAAAGAAAACACCCAGAAGTAGTTTCATTAATTCCTTACTAGTAATAGATGGCACTGCCGCGTTAGGTGTTGAAATATTAATATTTATATTATTATAATATTTATATATATATATAATATATTAATTTATATATAATTATAGTTATATAATTTATAATATTATATATATATAATTTATAATTTTACATATATATTATATAGATATAATAATAATTTATATAATATAAATTTATATATTAAATATATATATTATAATATATATATATAAAATATATATATAAATAATATATATATATATATATATATATATATTATTATATATATATTATATATATATTATAAATAGTAATATATATATATATATATTATATAATATATATATATATATATATACTATTAATATTTAATTATAATATATTAATATATATATATAATATATATAATAAATAATATATATATATATATATATATATAAATATAATATATATAGATATATATATATATATTATATATATAATATATAATATATATATTATATATATATATATTATATATACTACTATATATATTTTATATTATATTATATATATTACTAGGGGACTTGTAGCCTAGAAAATTTTTCCGGGGTGATAAGATAATATAGTATATTATATAATTATAATTATATTATATAATATATATTTAAGTTATAATATATATATATATATATTATATATATATATATATATTCATATATATATAATATATAAATATATATATATATTATATTATAATATTAATATATTAAGTATATTTTAAGAGGATGACTCCGTTAATATTAGGTAAGGTAATTTAGGTTTAGTTTGGTTAGTTAGGTCATGCAGTTACAGGTTATGTTCAGTGTTAGTGTAGTTAGATTAGGGTTATTAATGGGTTTTTTTATCATAATGGAATTCATTTAACCAAACGATTACTAAGGATACCGTTTTTTATTTTGATTTTCGTTTCTTCTTGGATGTATCCAAACTATACATAAATAATAAATGCCTATTATATTTTATTATATATAAATATAATATATTATTTATATAATATATAAATAAATATATATTTTTATATATATCTTTCTTCAAGTATATATTAAGAGTAGATTTGGTATATATTGTTGTTTGTGTGGTATAAAGATTTATATAATCTTTAATACTATATATATATAAATATAATCTATATATATATATATATATATATATATAATATATATATATAATAAATATATAATATATATATATATATATATATACTATATATTATATATATATATATATATTATATTATTATATTATATATAATATTTATATATATATATATATATATAATATATATATATATATATATATATATATATATATATATTGCTTCAGTAAAAGGGAACAAAATTATCTAGCATTGAAAGCAACTTTCAAACAATTACAAAAAAGATGTCGTTTATATTAATAAAAATTCTTCAAACTTCGATCTCTGAACAACAAAATGGATTGATTTACGTCCTCCAATTAAATTGTTATGGAGCTATGTTGCATGAAAACCCCCATTAAAAGTCCAGTTCTGTAGTATAGCTTCCTTTTCTTCTTTCTATCAGTTTTGAAAGAGTAGTTTTTGTTATTTCAGATACTGAAAATATTTTTTTGAAGTGCTACGACTGTGGGGTGGGTAAAATTGGCTTAAAATCCTTAACCAATCCAAATTTGACGGATACTATAAAGTTAACATTGTTCCAAATTTGCTTTTAGCAAATAATAATTGGGGTAAAAATATATTTTAAATATATAGATATCGATGGATAATCAATTGACCTTTTTACAAAAGTCATTAGTATAGTAATTGGTTTAAAAAATATCCAAGAAAATAATTGTAATAGCCCTATATATGTGTTCCATTTTACTTAATGATTTCTCAAATTTGGGGTAATTTTCATTTCTTTATATTAACAGAAAGCAAGAAGTTTTACTTATCTGATTGCAATCTTTCAAAAATGTGTTTTAATAATGTTTCATTGATGTTTGCTTAGATAAAATTCCTCTCATCCAAAACACAAACATCACGACGAATTTTCTATATGATTGCGAAGGATGACAGTTTCTGTTCAACGAAAATATCTATTATTGTGGGAAAACTTCGCAATTGCTCACTACATAATGGAAGATAATATCTTAAATAAAATCTCTTAAATAAACTTAATAACAATTTTTAACTCTATTTTGACTTTCAGACTTAGTAAAGATCTGGAGTTTTTTTTGTAATAAGCGTTTTGTAAAATATTACCCTTTGACATCCATCATGTTTACCTGCTTAAAGTCGTTAGAGCTTCATCTAAAGATTATTAACAATTTCTCTATTAGATAGTAACAATAGCCTTTATTATTAATTAACTTCCATATCGGAAAAACTGTTTCACAAACCTTGTTTCGCCCCATTCTTGTGAGATCGTAGAGTACAGGGTTCTTGTGATCGGCCTACTCCCAAGCTCTGCTTTCATTTTTTTCATGTGCCTCAATAAAAGAACTTGGTCTCCAGAATATACTGCTCAACACTAATTGGTCTGCTAGAGATTACTCCATCTCTCACGTCAGTATCATGGCTCCCAAACATTACTGACCGCTTCATGTAATCTCAGTCGCATTTCAATCATGGATCGGAGTGTGCCGCGCCTCAGTCATATATAGGAGAATCTCCGCTCGTGGATAGATGCTCTCTTCTGCTTCGATGCTTCCTACACAGCGCTCGTCCTTCTATCAACGCAGAAATGATCACATATATAGCGAATCAATGCGCTGGATCCATATGGCACCACTTACTGCATAGTGGAGCGCGGAACAGGCAGTGAGTGAGCATATCGATCTGTATTATGAGAGAATATATTTCACATTGTGCGTCTTGATCATACGCAATGCCTGCGCGCGATAGTCAGTCCTACCACCTCCGAAATAATAACTATCCATAATATCCGACTCGACGACCTGCCCAACAGTAATACGTGCACCCTCCATGTCAACTGCGGGATGCTATGTAATGCTGTATGAGACCCTATATACAGCTCCCACCTATAGATAATATTATATATATAATATAGTATATATATAGTATATATATATATGTGTGTAGAGAAACATCTACTACTGTAACAAATCTTCCTACCATATTACCTATCTATCTCGTGAGCATATTTAACATAAGTTATAATATTATATAATCCAATCAGTACGTCACGGCGTGAGAATAGACCGTATACTACTTATTAATTTATATGTAATTTATTTGTAAATGTATTTAATTATAAATAAAGGTGTCCCGGTAGCTCAGTGGCAGAGCACTCTCGCTAAAAAAAAGAAGAATAGTCCCAGCGTCTAGCACTAATAACTGGTACATGAGTGGGAGAATGTGAGCTATTTCTCTCCTTGGGCTATGGGTGACTTCGTCCTGTCACGCGGATCGGTTATAATTTGAATACACCCTTTCCTTGATTAGGTCTCTGCCCGTGTGCTTATATAGGTGGTGTTTTATCTCTGTGAAATAATATATATGTATATTTATATGTGATCTATATAAAGTTTGATACACTATAAGTACTATACTGGTAAATAGTATATATAATATTACATAATATATACATTTTATAAATATATATATATAATATATAATAATATATATATATTATAAGTAATATATTATATACTTATATATATTATTAATATAATACTTATAATATATATATATATATATTATATATATATTATATATAATTATATATATTTAATATATATATATAATATATATTAGTATATATAATATATATATAATCTCTATATATATATAATTATATATATATAGTATATATAAATAATAATATATATAATATACATATATATATATATAAATAATATATAAGTTATATATATATATATTAATATATATAATTTATTAATATATAATATATAACATTATATATTATAATTATTAGTACTATATATATTAATTATTAATATATAGAATAATATGTTATTATATAAATTTTATAGAGTATTAATATTAATATTAATATACTATTATATATATATATAATATATATATAATTACTATAATTAATATTATATATATATATATGTTAATAAATATATATATTATATATAATTAATATTATTATATATATATTATATATATATATATATATATATATTATAAGTTATAATTAATATATATATATATATTTATTATATTACTTACAAATATATATATATTAAATATATATATAATTTAATTATATATACTATATATTAATATAAATATATTATAATATAATAATTATATATATTATAATATAATATATATATATATATATATATATATTAAATTATATAAATGTAGATAATTTATTTTATTTTAAAACATGGAACATAGTATCTCTAATTTTTCTAAATTTTGTCAGGATTACATCACGAGCCTCGCACTGGCATAAAAAAGGGAAATATGTTATTGAAAAGTTATCCTATATTTTACTTTAATATTTTATCAAGATATATAACTCATAAGTTATTAATAATCTATATACACTTATATACTGAAAACTCTCATTCTTTTGCTCGAAAAAGTACTAAAATAGTACGCGTTCAATATAAAATGAGGAAATATTTCTTTCTTCTTTCATGCGCATACATATCAGTGATCCGCGTCTTACAAATTTATTTTACGGAAGAACAATCCTAGTGTAATCTAGCAACCCGAGAGACACACATATAGCGTTCACTACTCCAATTTAGCACATTACTAACAAGACTACGTGCGGCACTTCCGAGTATTCACCATTCATCTAGCAAAATATATATTTTGACATACTATGATGACATTATTATTAAATTTTGAGTATGTACCTATTTATTATTATTATTAAGAATGTTTGGTATAGGAAGAACCCTCTCTCGCCCCCCACAAGAGGGGGCCATACATCTTTCAGGAATAGAAATAGTCGCTCTAATCAGACTCCAAAAAGAGAACGCCAATAATACCTTTCTCATTTAACTAAATATTTCATTCTATTTGTTATCGTAGACTGATCTTGTATATAATAATCTAAATAATAATTACTACTCGATTTACACTCATCCGCATCATATATTAATACAATTCTATATGATATAATCATACTCATATCATCAATACCAGCAGTGATTACACTCATCACTGACATCCTTATATATAAATTAAATATATAATAATAAATAATAATAATAAAATAATATAATAATAAAGTGAAATAAAATATAATAATAAATTAATTATAATGATATCAAGAGGGGGACTAGCCTCAATTAGTCCATCTTGTGATTTTTAAATTTCTTTTCAGAACTATTAAAAAATTAATTAAAAAATAATAAGAATTAAAATCTTAAATTTTCAATCAAATTTTAAATTAATCAATAAATTTGAAATATATTACCTACAAAGAAACATATTTTCAGATTTAAATATGTATTGTGCTCAGTTTTATCCATACTAATAGATTTTTATCCTCTGAATACAAAAATTTTATTATTGCTTTAATTTTGTTTCCTACTCCTTCATTGGTTGATAATTAATAATCGCCACTGAAATTTTTATTTATTTTCCTGTCAATTATAATTAATTTAATTAATTATAATTTCCCACCTTAAATATTATTTTTATTTTCAGAGGGAAATTAGTGTATATTTCATTATATTAAATTAATATATTGTTAAATTAAATAAATTATAATATTAATATTATATATAGTATATTTCATATAGTTAAATTAGTATATTATTAAATTAAATAAAAAAACTATTTATAATATTAAAGATAATTTCATTTATATTAAATTAGTGTATATATTAAATTAGTATATTATTAAATTAGTATACATTAAATTAGGATATTATATTAAATTAGTGTGTATTTCATATTAAAGTAATAGTGTATATTAATATTATTAGAAATAGAGCAAGTAAAATAATCAAATGCAACTTTGATTTTAACTAGTTATGAGTTATATTATTTAAATTTAATAACTATATTATATAATCATTATTAAATTTAGTCAATATTAATATTAAATTGGTGTATATTCCAAACACTAATTTAAATCGACTTAAAATATTATAATATTATAATTTTCGAATGTAAAATTTAGGATTCCGGGATTAAATAATAATAATAATATTAAGGTATTCAAATTTATCTTTAGTTCTTTATTGGCCCTTTTCTTATACGAGCGTTTTAAACGCGGCGTTAGAAACGCTTAGATAACGCCAGTTGAATAAATCAGTGTATTATATTGTTCAGACTGTACAAGCGTTTAAAGCGTTGTATAGATGGAATAATGTTATTTACTCATTGACTTATTCAGTAGCGTTAGAGAAGCTTTTGAAGTGCGTTGTTAGCGCCCTCGTTTTTTAAACGCTTGTATAATTATAAATCTTTTGTCTTTCTTTGCTACAGTGAGAAAAAAAACTTTTTTTTTTCATTTTTATTAGTGGAAAGCATACGGAAGAAGAAAATATAATAAAAAAAAAAAAAAAAAAAAAAAAAGATCAAAGCGTTATTTTTTTTTTTTTGCATACCGGTAAAGTGACTGACTCACGTTTTTGAACACTGTTTCGATTTCTTATGCGAATCCTAGGAAGAAACGTTCCAGAATGTTTCACTCCTCGAATATGGCAATGAACGTGGCTTGCCAAGAGGGATTTTTTTTCAAAGGTCTAAATAATCTATAGGCCTACATAGGGAACATTTTTTTATATTTCACTATTTCGCTCATTTTCTGCAAGAATGACGTAACTCAAAAATATCTGTTTTTCAGGAAGGACACTTGAAGTTTCAAATTGTAACGTTAAATATATTTTGAAGTTTCAAATTGTAAAATTAAAAATTTTTTTAAGTTTTCTTAAAATATATTTTGAAGTTTTAAATTTTAGAAAAATATATTTTGAAGTTTCAAATTGTAACGTTAAAATATATGGCAACCATAGATACACTAACACTCTCTAGTGGGGAGATTTGAGAGTTGAGATATGTTACTCTTACAATTAAAAATACACATCATTACAAATCTCTATGTAGTATAGACTAATCAATAAATATATATAAAAAAAAAACTTTGAGATGTGGTGTCGTTCTTGCAGCAAATGAGCGATTTCCAATTTGTGAGTAACGGTAAAATAAATTTTGTTTAACCTTTCAATTTGTAGCTTACCCATATGAAAATTTATTCATACTTCTTTTAAAAAGAACAAACAATTTTGATATAGTTATTTAGAAATGTAGAATATTTTATTATTTTTATTTTCAAGGGTTCCCGACCCCTTTTTTGCTTGTAGACCCCCCCTTAGTCCTTACTGTACGTATGTGAACACCCCCGTGAGTCCTAACTTTGCGTATGTTGACACCCCGTGAGTCCTAACTTTATGCGTGTGGACCCTCAAATACTCATATGTAATATTGCTAAATTAAATATTTATCTATAAGTTAGTAAAAGCTAATAATTTAATTCATCCAATGATGCTAGTAGTAAAACCTGGTTAGGAAACGCTCTACTAGATTCCTTAGTAGTATTTTTTTATTTTATTTTTTTAATTAAGTATAACTTGCAAAATCGAAAATTATAGCATATATATATATATAGTGATTATATCATACTGTATATTATAAACTATATATTTAATATATATATATTATAAAATACTATAATATATATAATATATTAGTTATATTATATATTTATAGATATAATATATATATATATTATATATATATTATATATATATATATGGCCAGGACCCACCCATGGAGTTGCATAATTCAACCTAGTAAGAGTTGTGGCCGCCTTTCTCTCTGTGGTAGCCGTTGTGAGTTGGGGTTCCTGTAACTGTCATGACCCTATATAATATATATATTATATTATATATTAATAACTAATATATAAATTATAGTATATATATATATATCTTAATATATACTAAATAATTATATAATTAATATATATATATGTTATTAATATATATATATATATATATATACTTAACTATATTATATATATAGTAATTTAATATTATATATATATATATATTATTTAATATATAATAATATATATAATATATTATATATATACTATAGTATATATAATATATAATTTCTAGTTTTTTATTTTTTTAATTTTATACTATTATTTACTATGATCTTAACCAAGTGGACCGTAGGCTCTCTAATTTTTATATGTAATATATATTTGTGTCTTGTATTCATGTTTAAGTCGAGAGAAAAAATTGCTTTTTTTTAAAGATGGCTAATTGTTACAATAACGAGGGACTTTTAAATTTCAAATTAATAACAATTTGTAATATATATATGTAGTGTACTATATAATAGTATATATAGTGATAGTTAGTATAGGTATACATAAGTATAACTCCCAGAACAAAATATACCTATAGTATATATTATTATATATATATATATATATATATATACTAGAACTTTTTACATCTTACACACATATTATGGATTATGTATAAAGGGTGTTTCATGAGGAACAGCAAATATTATGGGTGGTTATAGTAGTGACTATTCTGGGAAAGGGTTCGTATAACTATGTGCCCTGTTGTCAACCGATGCCGACGTGCACGTTTCAAATTGACTGGCTGATTATAAGAATACATTATTCATACAAGAGATAACTACGGATGAAAGAAAAATCATTTATTAAGGCGCTATTTTATTCGCAAGGATTTATTTACAAAAACATCTTCATATAAGTATTTACTTATAATACATAAACTTCATAGTAATTGTTTCAAAAATCCCATCGCCAACCATATAATACGTGCATTCTAATTCTTATAATTACTTGTGATAACTGCACATACTGGTGTTTTAATGTCGTTTTGGCTTTCATTTATGAGAGAAACACTTTTCATAGTTACCAATCATTTCAACTCTTGTATTTATCTTTTCTTTCTTATGTATGTGAGAACCGGAGACGTTAGTGGCTAATGAAAGCGATCACGCCGGGAGTACGTTAGTGGCTAATGAACGTCATCATCGTGTGAGGAACCGGAGATGCTAGTGGCTAATGAACGTCATCACGGAGGCTGATCTATATAGTTCAAGAGAAGATCTGAATTAAGTATTGTGTATATCATTTTACGGCAATAATGTCCAGGAACTCAATTGTTGTTAAAGAAGGTACGTTGTGCTTAAAGAATATACCAATCCTTGTATCCAAGGTTAAATTCTACAATAAATAGCGAATGCAACATTCTTAACCAGTTTACTGTCGATCATAATGCTACACACGTTTAGACAGAAGAGATGCTAGAAATTTGTTTCCATTGCTTCTATACAGTGATATGTAGATTTTCGTCGGACCACCGATTTTATTTATAACAATTGTTGATAATTGTCATCAGTGAAAGTAGATTCATTGGAGGAATTAATAGGTTATCAACATTTACCAACGACAATATTCTAATCGAGTAACTTAAATTTATATCCTGGTTGAAATTGTTTTATGTGAAATGGAAACAAACCGTACTTACTTATTGTTCGCCATACTCTTGTGAAATGTGAAATACCGATACTTGTACAAATCATGGCTGCAAAGTCGAAATTTTTTTAAGGGAGGAGTCCGAGATTCATCTTCTAGAATGATGGAACGTGAGCAGAAGCAGCTTCGAAGCTAGAGTTGCAGTCTTGAAAAAATTACGGGCTGCGCAGGCCTGGTAGAAACTAGAAATACCCTCGTTTGCTTTTGCTTAGCCTACGTTTTACTTACTCAAGACGTTTTTACTTCACTCATAGTTTGTTAATTTGAGCGTTCAGACACAATGTTCCTGCTGAGAACATGCAATATGGAGTAAACAGTTTTGAATCCAGTCCTCTGAGGTTAAAGAGCCGTCGAGGGTTGTATTCTTATAACAAGCAGTAAAAGCCCTTTTATTAGGAAAATCGAAATCGAACGCCATATCAGCATATTCAGCATATGTAAAGACGTACGACATTATTAACTGCACTTCTAACGCCTAATTGTGTCATGTATAACTGCATCTTTGGTAATTGCTGATTTATAGTGGTGCGCGGGAATCCTTGCTGTATACGCCATTTTGAATCAACTGTATCTTCTCATCCGTTGACAAATTGATTCCTATTTATATGAGAATAAGCGATACTATACAACCCCCAAAATATTTAATATTTCCCATAAAAGACCTTTTATATATATATATATATATATAGTATAGTATATATATTAATAAATATATATATATATATATATATATATATATATATATATATATATATATATATATATATATATATATATATATATATATATATATATATATATATATATATATATATACGATGCCACCACTTACGGGCAGGGCCCCTTTCAAAAGGAGGGGACCAAAAAAATTAAATAAAATAACAAATGGAAAGTAAACCCACCCAGTCCCTTGGCTAATGCAATTCCCTCAGGTAGGAGCAGACTTGGGACTTAAAGAGAGAAAGATTGAATACTGCAGGGAAATAGATGAAGGCAAGGAGTTTTACAAGACAGGTGGCTGGAAAGAAGGAGGCACCACAAAGAGTGATCCTTGAGTCTCCAATATTGACGCAATATTCATGTGAGAGACTGAGAGTAAGGCACCTCTTGTGTTAAGAGGGCGACGCAGTGGTGGAGAAATACGAGAGATCAATTTTCTAGAGCACCTATAGAAAAGAGATAGGTAGCCAACGTCACGTCGTAGAGAAAGAGGGTCAAGGGAGTCAGAAAGTATGGGACAGTTTATAAGTCACTTAGCCTTAGCCTTAGCCTTTGCCTTAGCCTTAGCCTTAGCCTTAAGCCTATCCAAAAGGAGGGTGGAGCCGGATCCACCCCAAATGTGAGAACAGTATTCGGACCTCTTCTGTTTTACGACTCCGTCAGTTTTTAATTTTTTTGTTTTTTTTAATATATTTCTAGTATATGATCCTAATAATCAATTTAAGTGGTAACGGACATGATTCAAAAATATATAGGACCTTTTACGTTTTACAACTCCGTCAGTTTTAATTTTTTTTTTTTTTTTTTTTTACTAAAGGAATACCCAAGGGTAAACCGCAAAGATGGCAGGAGTCGGGGTCTCTCGGCCTTCCGGGAACTACAGGGTAGGACTTCCCCTCCGAGGGTCTCCGGAACCCCCGCCTTTTGGTATTTGGCTCGGGGGTTCCTCCGCCCTCCTACGGGATGGAAAACGTCCCCCCCTCTGTCCCCCGTCGGCTCGAGCCCCTAAATTTTTTTTTTTTTTTTTTTTTTTTTTTGCTGTTTTTTTAGTAATTTTTTTTTACATTTTTATAATAAGCCTTATACGCTGATTCCAAATATGTAATTGGTTTTTCTGTAAGTGTCGTACTTTTTGAGATATTTAATTTATGAAAAAATGTTTTTTTTTGTTTTTTTTTTTTTTTTACATTTGTGTAATAAGCTTTATACGCTGATTCCAAATATGTAATTGGTTTTTCTGTAAGTGTCGTACTTTTCGAGATATTTCATTTTTAAAACAATATTTAACAAAAATGTGATTTTTAAAAATTATTTAAAAATACTTCGAACTTTTGAATCATGTCCGTTACCACTGAAATTCATTGTTGGTATCATATAGTAGCAATATATTAAAAAAAAAAAAAATTAAAACTGACGGAGTCGTAAAACAGAATAGGACCTATATTTATACAAGTGCGGATAAGACCCTTTATATAGTTGGAGTAATACCCTCTATAGGTTAGCAAAGCAGAATATTGGAAATATATTTGAGAGGAAGTATAAATATATATATATATATATATATATATATATATATATATATATATATATATATATATATATATATATATATATATATATATATATATATATATATATATATATATATATATATATATATATATAATTGAGTGTGTGTGTATGAGCGTGTGTGTATATGTGTGCAGAAGAAAAGAAACAAATTCTGAAAGGTTTTCTAACGTAATGTAAATAAGAGGCATTAAGTATATTTCCAAACGATTCCAATCAATATTATGCAAAATTATTCCAAAGAAAACGATGAAGGCGCGCTCTTTACATTATGCAACATCTGTAATCTCCGTTGTCGAATTCGTAAAACTCGCCAACTACATTTGTAAAATCCTTGTTTTTACTTTAGCTCAATCAAGGCTTTCCGATGCAAATGCATTCTTATTTCGCCATTAGTGGGCTCGACCCCTTTCGAGAGTTTAATGCATTCTACGGCGCTCCTACAACAATCCCCGCCGTTTTGCCCGAAAGTTTTGGGAGGAAAGCTTGTATTAGCCTAATGGAACTGTCAGAGGAGGTTTTCGCTCTCTCTCCTTTTAACGTCACCACTAAACTCATTAAAACAGCCAAGACATGCAATTAAGTTTTTGAATGGACGGCTTCCGGACCAATCAGAACACGTTTAAAAGTGTGAAATAGCCAATCCTGGGCGGTGACTCAAAAGTGCTTTCGAAAAGAACATAAGCCCTTGATAAGATTTAATTACAAAGGAAATAATGCCGCTAGTCTGCGTGTTCCTCATTCCTCTTCTTTTTATTCTTCTCCATCCTCCTCATCCTCCTCCTCGGTACATTCTCTCTCTTTCTTTTTTCAAAGAAAACAAGAAAGAAGTAAAAAAAATAAAAAAAGAAAAAAAAAAGGTTTTCTATTTGCTCTGTTTTTCTTACGCTACAATTAATCCTTTCTTAATGAGAATCTCGTTCAAAAACAAATGCAGAGAGGCTTAAATGCGTGTATAGAAAAGCCTTGTTTACTGCTCTTAATTATAAGTTGGCTTTGCTCCTTCTCAAACGAATAAGTATCACGCGCATAGAGCTCGAAAGTTAAACTTTATAATTAATAATTATTTATTAAGCATTCTTATTATATATATTATTAATAGAATTCCGTGATATATATATTATATATTATATATATATATATATATAGTATATATATTATATATATATATATATATATTAGATAGTATACTATATATATTATATATATATATATATATTAGTATTATTATATATATTATATATATATATATATATACTGTAATAATATATATATATATATATTTATATATAATAATTTATAATATAATATATATATATAATTAATATATTATATATATATATATATTATATATATAATATATATATATATATATATATATATATATTATATATATATATATATATATATATATATATATATATATATATAATATATATACTATATATATATATATATATATATATATATATATATATATATATATATAGAGAGAGAGAGAGAGAGAGAGAGAGAGAGAGAGAGAGAGAGAGAGAGAGAGAGAGAGAGAGAGTGAGAGAGAGAGAGAGAGAGAGAGGGAGAGACGAGAGAGAGAGGAGAGAGAGAGAGTACGTGTCATGTCCGTTATACCGCAAAGAGGCTCGTCAAATGGACGAAAATCAAAGCTCCCTCGCCCCTCCTCCACCCGCAAGAATATGCTTGGTTTCTGCAGCGACTTTTGCGCCGCCGCCTCGTCCGGATCTTTCAGGACTCTTTGTCTTTCATACATACTTTATTTCTCATCCTGACGCATTCTTCCCGGCACATGTCTCAGTTCTTCTGCTGAAAGCCGGGGATATAGAGACTAACCCGGGACCAGGAAGGAGGTTGGATATGTCTAATATGCAGTAAAGTCGCAAGAAGGAACTCTATCCGTTGCAATCATTGTGAGCAATCAGTGGATACATAAACACTGCTCTCCCTTCTCAACTCTCCCTACATCACAACATAATTGGATTAGCCAAGTATGTGCACCACCAACAATAATCAACAATCCTACTTCAAACAAACAAAAACACAACATAAACATACTGCAATTCAATATAAATGGAATTCACAATAAAAACAAAGAAATAGAAATCTTCCTGAAACACCACAATATACACATAGCAATGATCCAAGAAGCCCACGTGCCTGAAAATTACCCAGATTAAAATTTTATAGATATGACACCATCCACTCACCTCAAACCCCAAAAAATCACTCTCTGCTAACTCTCATACATAACTCACTTCCCTACATAAACACCACCTCACACTCTGCAACACTACTAAACGACAACACTACAAAACTACAATCTTTCACAATAATGATAATCAAAAAACCACGCACGCAACCTAATAAACATCTACATTCCCCACCACACCTCACCACACTGCCCCAACAACTATAAACCAAATCTTTCCCACTTCTCAAATCTCCCAAATTTAATAATGGGAGGTGACGTCAACGCTTACCATTCATTATGGTACAACGCCCAAGTTGCCAACCCCAGAGATATCCATATCCTATCAAACCTTGAAAATTTAAACATTCTCAACAGCAACCCAAATTAACATGCTAAAAACCCTCCCAACCTAATCAAACTTACACTTCCCCTGACCTAACTTTCTGCACACCTAATTTACACACCAAACTACTTTGGTCTACTCTAACCGATTTAAACTCCGACCAACTCCCTATCATCATCAAATATCAAAACTCCAATAAAACATACTCCCCTCGCAGGAAAACATATACAAATTACAAAAAAAGCCCACTAGGAAAAATTCGCTGATCACATAGAAAATAACTTACCCCCTCTAAACACCACAGAGACTCCACCCATAACAAAGCTATCAAAACCTTACTACCTCAATTCCAAATGCCGCAAGCCAAAATATCCCCTAAGGATACCTTAAAAAATACAATCCAACCCTAACTCCTGAAATAGAAAACTTAATCAAACAAAGTTAGGGCAAAGGGCATAAGATGGTCCTGTAGTATGTGTTCCAGGTAGTATGGTGCATTCAACGACATCTGGTGATTAGGTATGAGGGAGTATGGGCGACGAAGCATATATTATTACCCAATAACAATTTTTTGCCTACCTCTGAGAGGCTCCCTTGGAAAGATGTTGCATGCGCTATAACTTACACCACGTCTACGCCACACTCTATTAAGACCATCTGTAAATCTCCGGCATATCCTGGTTTCGTATGTGAACAACACATGCTTCCAGCCGTCGACGGACTAATGTGCGTGTTTCCTTGCAAACCTTAGTGTTTGCACTTTATGTACAATAGTGAGCAGCTCTGTGGTGGCAGTACTCTTACTTGTCAGTCTCTCTTCCTGAAACCGTCGTCTGACAGTTACTGC
>JABUQX010110150.1:27500-30000 GCA_015478945.1 Trachelipus rathkii | reverse complement strand
ACGCATTATCATACAAAAATATCCAAAACTGCGCTATTTTCAACAGCTACAAAAAATGGATATTCAACTTTTTATTTGGCCGCACAGCTCAAATACTCACCAGAAATCACCTCTTAAAACATTCAAACTAAGAAATGGACACCTTAAAAAGCCATTTTACTTCCCTCTCCTCTTCGACCTATTAAATGCTAACAAAGCCATCCCACATATCCCAGACATTAAAAAATAACATGCCGATAACAAATCTATCAAAACACAACACCTACTCACACTCACTGGAAACAAGAAAACTGGTTCACATTCAACAGAGTGTTAGACTCCCCAGAAAAATATTTAATCACTCTTATCACCACTGGCGTATATCATTCCTCCTTCCATCCCCAAATAATATGTAAAACTAAACAACAGCAGCATTGCACTCGATAAATCCCCAAAGATTCTTGGAGTCATTTACGACACCCATTTGACCTAATTTCACATTCACCACATGAGCTCAGAAAACATTAAGTACACTCACAGAACGAATTCAGCAACGATAGAATCATCTTAACATACAAGAACTTTATAAGACCAACTCTAAATTATACATCCCAACATGCTGGCTGCACTAATACTAACACAGTTCAGTGTAATACAAAATTCGTTCCTTTAAGATACTATCCTGACGTGCTAGGAACACAATTCAACAACAATACGCTAAACTCTTTACACTAGTGTCATAATACTCCAAAACAACATAGAACACTAACTAAGATCCCTATCTTCATCCTCAATCACCCTATTTTATAACATTTTCATCACCATTCTTTTGCTCTAGAAAACACCATCCTAGACAAACACATAAACATAAACAACACGCAGAATGGTCCCAAAATTGTATGAATCGTCTGGGTACATGGAATGTTAGAGGAATAAATGGTGAGGACAAGATGAGAGAAGTGATGGATGTATTTAGGAAGGGTAAATTTGATTTACTTGTTGTGACTGAAACAAAGATGAAAGGAAGTGCTGAAGACTAGTGGTGTGGGGTGAAATGTGTGTGCGCTGGAATGGAGAGGAATGAGAGGGTGAGAGAATGAGTTGCGATTCTGATGAGTGACCTATGGCATAGAGTTTTGGTGGATTTTGTTTGTGTAACATATGGTCCATCCGAGGGTGATATGTTGAGGAGAGAGTGACTTTTTGGGATAATCTGAATGATGTTTTGGATGAAGTGAGTAGGGACTTCAGATTGATTGAGTTAGGCTACTTAAATGGTTGAATAGGTAATCAAAAAAGGGATGGTATAACTGGTGCCCTTTGGGGTTGAGGGAAAAAAGGATATAGTAGGAAGATGACTGATTTCTGTAAGGAAAAGAGGTATGTGTGCAAGTGTATACATTCTTCTTGCACAAGAGTATTCATAACTATGCGAGAGTTGGGGTAGGTAAAGATGGTATCGAAGTGAAAAGTATGATTGATTTTGTGTTGGTGAAGAAAGAGATGTTGAAGTATGTAATGGATGTTAAATCAGTGAGGGAGTTGAAGATGGCAATATCAGAATCAGATTATTGTTTTGGTTAATGAAAGATCAAGTTAATTGGGGCATAGATGGAGAGGAAGGAGATACGGAAAGAAATTGAGAGGAATAAGAGTTAGAAGCAAGTGAATAAAGGAATAAGGAAAAGTATGTGAGAGCACTTGCAAATAGATCAGTTGATTGTGATCAAGATAAAACTCAACAAATCTGGACGCAAATGCAGAAAGGTTTTGTTAGTAATGCAAGAGAAGTATGTGAATTTGCTAAAGTAGGAAGTAAGAATGTCAATAGTGAGTGGTGGAATGAAGAGGTAATGCAAACGGTTAAAAATAAAATGGAGACGTGGTTGAATGTGCTAAAAGCCAATGATGAGGTCTCAAAAGAAAGGTGTTTGGAAATATATGAAGGATGAAAAAAGGAAAACTAAAAGTTACCTACATAAAAGGAAAAAAAAGAGTTAAATGAGCAGTTTGGAAGGAGAATAAATGGGGACTTACATGGGAATTGGAAGCTCTTCTGGATGGAAGAACGCAAGGTTAAGAATGAGAGTAAGGGGAGTCTGCATAGAATAATGAATAGTCATGATACTTTCGTGACTAATTTGTGATGTGAAGATGTGGGGAGAGCGTTGAGAGAACACTTCGAAAATCAGCATAACATTAACAATAATGAAGAGGTGATAGTGAATGTATATGGGTTTGATAGTGTAAGAAGAAACAAGTTTTTTTTTTTGTGGATAAGTTAATTAGTAGGGTGGATGTAATAGGTAGAGTGAGAAAGTTGAAGAATGGTAAATCTGCAGATATATATATGGAATTACCGGTTTTGAAACGATCAAGAATGTGATTGACTTGATGTGGAAATTGGGTAACAAAACGTTTATGGAGGGTATTGTTCAGAATGATTGAAGGAGGTCAGTAATAGTACCCTTATAAGGGAATGGGAGATAAGTGTAACTGTAGGAACTATATGGGAATTAGC
>JABUQX010110150.1:0-12500 GCA_015478945.1 Trachelipus rathkii | reverse complement strand
TCAGTCGTTATCTCGGAACGGTCCTAATGAATGACAATAGATTCAGATGGACATTGGTTTTGAAAAGACATGTAAGTCTAATAGATATTTTTGATATTTGTAATAGTGATACTAGTTTATTAGCTTTTTTACAATATAAAGGTTTAATTTTAAATAATAAATTGTGTTTAACATGTAACAAAGACTGTGTAATTTTAAAGCATTGTATTTAATTTTTTAGATGTAAGAGATGTTCGAATTTTTTTGTATCCACCCCAAAAGTTTTTTTTCTGTATGGGGCTAAATTAGAGTACAGCAGTTTTAATACTACTTTACGGATCTTTCTAGCAACTCATTACAGCGACGTAAATATCAAAAATGCATGCATCTGTAGAAAAATGTCTTATCAATGCATACTTTTCGAAAACACCTACAAATGTAACTGTAAAATTTTTTTATATCCAGAGTACTAATAAATACGCTAATACATAAAAAAAAAAATTCCAAAACCGATTATTATACTTTAAAACGTTAGTATATTGCATACTTTTCATTTATAATATTTCATTTTCAAAATACGATTCTTTTCGTTCTATTAGGATCGTTCCGAAAAAACGATCCTGCTATTTTCAGGAAAAAAGGATACCAATGGGGAAAAAGCCCATTATAATATAATTATTATAGGCATTATATAATAATATATACTCTTATTATCCAATAATATATATAATATATATATTATACATATTATTATATGGATATAATATAATATACTATTGGGATGCTATATATGTATTATATTATATATATTAGTATATATAATATTAGTAGTTACCAGTGTAATATTGGAGCGCGTCCAAAGTGAAAGATCGACCCTGAATGCTGTCTAGTTGGAATTTTGGCATTATACTTACACTTTGAATTTCTCTAGGACCCTTTCCACCGACGAAAAAAACCGTTTTTTCGAAACAATAAAAATTAATAAATTAATAAATAAATTAAAAATAAATTAATAAATAAAAATAAATAAATAATAAATAAATAAAAATAATATAACAAATTAATAAATAAATTAAAAAAAAAAAAAATTAATTAAAAAAACTACGCAAATTTAAAAAAACTAAAATAAAAAAAAAAAAATAAGAAGATCAAAAAAACAATATAAATATTTAAAAATTGTTACTAAGTACGCACACAGACAGACAATACACACACACACACACAAACACACACACACACATACACACAACACACAACACACCACACACACACACACACCACACACACAAACACACTTTACAAATTATTTTTTCTTTTTTTTTTTGCTTAAGACGAGTTATGCTTGAGGCGTGAGAGCGTCTATCTTCTCAGTAGACGAGATTGCGTACCCCTGCGTCTCCACGTAAGGGGGGGGGACGCGCCCCCTAAAATTAACTCATTGCTCGTAGAACGCGTCTGAAATTGGTAAGTGTGTTAATATATGACACGTAACAGAGAAAGAATCTGAATCTTATAGAGTTTGAATGACAATCAGAGCATCGGAGCTGGCTCCGATGCGGTGCTGAGTTTAAAATATTGACATAATAAATATAATACAAATATTGGTGTTAAAATATAGTTTTATAAGATCTAGAGTTCGAATAAGGAAGTGTTGAGACTTTCCATTGAGCGAGGCTGTTTCCAGTTCAGCTGGCACCGTGGCCGCGCGCCATATTTAGTAGAACACTTAAGTAGAACAATCAGCTATATGTGCGCGTCCGCAGGCAGCGGCTATTCCGCCACGTGCGCTAAACGGGCGCGCATCTCGCTGCGAAATGGGCGCTGCCGCGCGCTCCCCGCACCCGCAGGTGCAATCCGGCGCAAGAACGCATAACGTGGTGGTTTCTTTTAATCAAATTTATTTTAACTTATTACGAGTTTTTGTTTTCAACTTAAATTTTTTATTCAAAAAATTATTATTTTTTAATTTATTCATTTAATTGTATTTATTGCTTTTCATGTGGTTGTATAAGCGTAAAAAATTTACGTTATTACATACCTAATCAGTAAAACAGATAAATCGAACCCACTACTAAAAACCGTACTATCTGATCCAACCATAAATCTATGATCTATTGATCTAATGATATCTAACGATCTATTGATTCAAGTCATTTTGTAGTAGAGAGACTGAAATGCTATTACATACACCCATAGATCATTAAATCAGTAAATCAAAACCATCCAAACACCTTCCTATCCACCAAATCTATGATCTATTGATCTATTGATCTATTGCGTCTATACTATTAACTGATTCAATCATATTTTAGTAATGTTGCGATAATATTACACCCATCAATGCAGTGGATCCGTGATTCAGTAAATCAATAAAATCAGCATAAACAGTAAATTCAGTAATCAAAACTACCCTCCAGCCCACCCTCCTTACCCTTCCGATATCTATTGATCTATTGATCTATTGATCTATTGATCTATTGATTCAGTCATATTTTTCTTAGTATAATAAATAGTTTTTGGATAAAAAGGCGGCAAAGGGAAACAAGTTTTATTTTAGAAAGATCACTCTAACATAATGAATGTGCAGACCTCTCTTCTAGTTCTTTAGTGGTGGGATGTGGATCGTACAGTACATGGACCGTGTGCAAAAAGATTTATGTTTGTCTAGTGCTCCAGCTACATGTCTCGTGTGTCTGGTCCGTACAGTTAGACGGAAACTACCATTTATATATTACATTATAATAAGGCTGGATTTTATCTGGAGGTAATGCTTTTATAGGAAATTCAATTTGTCCATAATTAGCTCAACAAAAAAGTTAAATTACAGAAATGTGACATTCAATTCACGAAGCGTATATTACGAATTAAAGTCTTGGAGAATATGACCAGGCGTCACAAATTTAATCCCTTGACGATTGAGGCATAAATTGAATGAGGGATATAGCAGAAACTTTCCACAGTTTCTCGTCAATCAATTTAAAGCCACTTCACAGTAATTTTTTGCACTAATCGACAAGAATATCTTTCTTCAGAATAAGTATATGAGGATGTGTCTTTAAACACACACCCTATGTAAAAAATTATTTATTGGGCAGAAGAAGGGATATGAGTCAGGTCAATGTTGTTGCTACCCAAATGTTCCCTACTCAACGTAAGGAGTCACAAAAAAATATAAAGCAATTTCTTTTCACTTTCTGTTAATATTAACTCTGTGAGCTTCATCCTAAGAACACCCATAGAGTGTTACTGCGTACAAATATCTTGCCTAACGAGATTGATACTTGAATAATGAGTACTCTAGTTAGCAGTACTTTACTCTTATGGAGAAAGAATTTAAATAACACCTCGAAACCGTTTCTTGAACAACTAAATGTCAAAATTTTAGTACAAATGGTATAGCAAAGTATGGCCGGCATCAGTAAAAGAGGAAAAATGGATCTTTAAATAACATGAACATGCATATCAAGTTGACAGTTCGTAATCCGAAAACTCATTAAAAGGACGTGCTCGGGCTGGTAAACGTAGGAAAACTTAAAAATAAAAGAAGCATTACAGAAAGTGGAGGTGTGTTCCTACCTTTACTCATTTCCGTAATATAGGCACCTTGATTAACAAGCTGGCTTGACTACTAATTATGAGAAGGAGTGGTTTTACCCACTACAGCGATTATGAGAAATGAAAAATATAATACAGGCACCCTACCTCTGCAACACGCATCAACAACAATACAACAAAACAACAACATACAACACAACAACAACAACAAACAACAACAACAACAACAACAACAACAACAGCAACAACAACAACCATTTCGAGCAACCTCAATCAAACCCTCAACAGCAACAGATCGGTTATAAACCTTATCAACCATTGCTTCAACAGCAACCTTTGAGTTTATATGATCCGCAAGTTGAAACAGATAAATAATTACGAGAGGGAATTATGTCAAATAAACTCTGATGTTAAAATTCATGAAAAAAGAATCCTATATCAAAAATGCTATACAAAAATTAGTAGATCTAAAAGTTTTATTAAATTCACCTAAAGGAAGATTCAGCTCTAACACCAGATACTAAGACTGAGGTGAAAAGAGAAGATAATTTTAAACACATACTCGAGGAAAGCTTACCAGTGAGGAATAAGAAAACGGGTTTAGCTCTATATAAGATTTTAAAAGATCAGCTTACCTGGAATGAACTCGGTCAAATCATTATTGACGGAGAAACAATAGCAGGATCGAATATTGTTGACTTGATATCTGATCTCTTCGAGTGATTTGTGTGATTATAAGTGACTCCTCTGTGCAGAGTGTGAGAACAGGATATCACAACAAGATACTCAAAACTAATGTAATTCCGCGTGAAACTTTAATATCCAGAATAATTAGATCACAAAGATTAACGGAAACTGGATAAAGTATTCCAATGTCTCCTTAGACCAGTGTGAGTCCTCTGGTTACTTCTTTTGCATCGCGACAGATTAAGGGATGTTTGCAAGTAGAAGTACATTACGATGCATTACTCAGTAAGAATATAGATGAATAAACAGCCATGTACATTGCTTCATAGAGATGGATTAGTCCTAATTATTTATTGTACTTTTTATATGAATTGTATTGTTTGTAATTTAAAATTAGTATATAACCTTATGTTATCTTTCTGATATTTACATGTGTTATTCTTTCTAAGATTGTAATTTAAATAGTTTAATATTATTTAGTGTGATGAAATAAAATATTTCATATAACATTCGGTTTTATATTACCTCGAAGTATAAAATGATATAATTTAATTGAAATGTCATGTGATCATGGAGCCTAAGAGGCGGTCGAATAAATATTCACTTGATGTGAAACAGCCTTTACATTATGGATGCCTTCAAGTGTTCGCTTTTCAAGCGTTTCCTCATATAATAAAAAAGAATGAAAAATTATTTACAAGGTGAGTAGGTATGCTCTATTACTCACATAAAAAAACCTATACGAATAAAATATGTCTCAATCACGAAAAACGTTAGAGCTCCCCACTTAGATAAATGTATATGGCCAACAGTGATTTGACTGAAATGAAAAATATAAAGTTACAATGAAGGGTTACCAATACATTGTTCTTGTTGTTAATTAGTATGTACATTTTCAGATACTTATGCGTAAATTGTTTTGTAAAGGATAAAAAATCAAAATGGTACTGTAGCTGCTCAGTAGAGAATAGATATTTAAAATTGAAGAGGATTGATTAGCAACATATCTTGTGACAAAGAATATTGACATAATTTTAGTAAAGAGTTCAAGAAATAGTACAGAGTATGATATAGGGTACTATAACACATTTTCAGTTAATAAAGCTGCAATTGTGCGAAAGAAGTACAAAGTGAACTACTAAGAAAGAATGCATAGATATTTCACAGGGGAATTTTTTTTTTTTGAAAAAAAATACCAATTTTGTTTTTTTAAAAAAAATTTTAATAATAGATATACTGTCAAGACTTGGCCTTTCTATTATAACAGGATCTTATTCACTAAACACTTAAGAATACCCCCTAGAGATTGGTAAAGACAAAACCCCTCACTTCCTAGTCGTCCTTGTACGAAAATTAAAGATAACAGTTTTGTTAAAGTAGTAAGATTTATGTCAAGAGTTTCGAGGGTTGATAAAAAGTTAACAGAAAATGGTACCGAAACAGATGTCGAGAGAAGTTTTTAAAGTAGAATACGTCAGAGAATTTCGAGAGACAGTTAAAATTATATACTATCTTGCACATTTAGTATGGTGAAAAATAAGAAAGGGTTCGATAACAAGAAATACCCAATAATTACGGTCTGATCCTACTATAAAATAGAAAAAAAATATTAGGATCTAAAGGGAAAGGAAAAAATAAACAGTATCTTGTCAAATGGTAGTTATATAAATTTTAATAGTTATATAAATGCTAGTGGAAAATAAGAAACATTGATCAGTTTACTTGTGACCATGGAGAGTGAAGATCATTTCAATTTTAACTCTGCCATCATCGGCTTCTATGGGACCTATATCCGGAAAATAAAATATCTAGTGACCATACATACCCAAGTTATTGAAACCCTAATAACTTTGATCGAGAAATATATGAGCTGCGTTTAAGTTGAAAAATTGCTTGAGCATCGTTGAGAATGATATCAGTAGTCCCCCTCGCATTATTAATACTTTAGAAGCGAAACCCACGTGTTGAAGTATGTTAAAATGACTACTAAAAATTCAAAGGCTAATATGCGACTTATCGAACATGGTGAAAAAAAATATTTCTATGAAAAATATTTCCATAAAGTCGGGTTCATTACAAGTCGCGTTACTGATGTGTTCATGGCCATAAACAAAAAAATTGAAACAAGTCAGTTATGTATAAAGATTTAGTGTTTCTTGTTAATAAAACCGTTAACGAAGATAATGCGTTAATCACCTTAAAATCTCAAACTCATGTGAACCTGAAAGATAGAAGTTTATTTATTTTCCATTCTTCAGCCTGGTTTCATAAAGGTAATTACTCACATGCAGACTCAATATTGAGAAATAACGATATCAAACCATCTCTAAAGGATCTAATACGTTACATACCAACGATGGAAGAGTATGTCTCAAAAAATGACACCGAGAGTTCATTACATTTTGTATGCATGCCTTCTAAGATGTTTCAAGATCCTGGTATGGCCTATGTTTATACAGTTATTATAGACCATCAGTATGTAGGGAATACTAAAGCCTCTTTGTTAAGAGTAGTTCAATTTCCTAAAGGTAATAGAGTTATAAGGTTTCCTAATGTTCACTACTTACCGTTGAGTAGGACCCAACTGAGTTCGATTCGTATTTATATAAGAGACGTGGAAGGTAATCCTTACCCATTCACAATTGGGACAGCAGTGTGTAAAGTACACCTCATAAGAAGGAAGCTCCGGTAAATAATAAAATAAATGGAAAGAGAAAGATCTCAGGTTCAAGAATGCAGTCAGGTGATATGAGTAAGGATTTTTGCTTCGCTGTTTCAGACTGCTATCCCTTTGTTTAATCAGTGAGGTAAAATACATCGCTAAAAAAGCAGCCAGAACGGGAATATAAACACAATCCAGGATATTATGGGGATGTTGACCCTCGTAGTGCTGTAAACGTCGACTATCCGATTGTTTCAGTGAAATGGTTAGACGAGTCAGAAACGTAAAAAATACGACGTTAAAGAAGAGCTGGTTCAAGTGTAGTGGTCGTAAAAAAAACCTTAAAGAGTAATATAAAGGACACTAAAGAAAAAAGTAAAAATCGTTGCTCTCTATTAACAGCGATTAAGCGGGTAACTTTTTTTTCCAATAAATAATATAACCTGCATCTAATTTCGTATATAAGAAATGTTAAACATATCTCTCCTCATTATACGTCAAGCGATTGTAGTTCAGCAAGATGCATTCCTCCATCCGCGTGCTCAGCACCGACTTGTGGTAAGAGCGAAATTGGGATCTCTTCTGTGATGCATCCTACTCACGATGCAGTGTTGAGTAAATCCAATTTTACTTAGTATAATCCGTTCACGCAATCACGAAATACCGATCTACCTCTCGATTCAACATCCACCGGCACGTCTGGACCAGATTCTTATCCTTCGAAGTGTTTTATATCTGAAGAGCTAAGATTAGTAACGAGATTGGTTCATAATCTCACAGGAACCGACCACATAGTATCCACCGAGACAAATTTCCTGTATACATGTTTCAATCAACTAGGAGCATCAGCTGCAAGTTACCCTTACCGAAGTTATATCGAAACTTTACTAAATTATTCAGATGATGCTAAACAGTCCCATTGCAATCATGCGGATATTACAATTTAAAAGATGTAGAGAAACATAGGGACAAGGCCGCTAAATCTAAAAATAACACTTACGATTATTATGGACGTGTAAACGGTGATATATTCTCTCAGGAAAGACTTATTCTACCATCCGTGGACACCCGCATCAGGTTAACTAGATCTACTCCTCAATTTGCGCTTAATGTTCAAAGCAACGCTACAGCCACAACTACCGCTCCAAAAAAAACTATTTTCAAATTACTGGATGCTTATCTTTATGTACGTTTTAAAGTGAAATTACTCCCTTACATCATGGAAATCGAGAAATTCTTTTGACATGAAACAGCAAAAATATTCAATCAAGAGATGAGACTAAATTTTGTTTAACTTTTACCCAAATTATCGAGTATTAATTATACCTAAACATCCGTCAATGGTAGCTTACTAGAAAGCATGGAAATAATACGAATTGAATATGAAACACGCATGCTCTATTCTGGACAGACTATGGGAAGTCTGGCCGTTAAATTTTACCCATTTCGTTCTTGAGATGTAGTCAGTTGCATGAATGGTCAACCCAGACGGTCGTGATTATCGAGATATATACGAAGGCTCACATGTCTCAATGTTCGAGTCCTTTTTACGATTTATTTGCCAATACTGTATCATGCACCGATGAACGCACAGGTGTTGTCTCAAGACTTATGCTGAAAACAGTAATTTATATGCTTACGATCTCACCGCTATCTTTCAGCTTGTAAAGCTTATCATCTCAATATCCTAAGAAAAGGCCACATTTAGGGTTACAGAGGTCTCGAGAATTTGGCGACAAAAGTTTTGACTATCCTCGAATTCAGTTCCGTGAATATTTTAAACATCCTCAAATCATCGAGATTGACAGAGTACGAAATATAATTTTGAATTATTAGAGATGAATGAAGAAGAAATATAAATGCCTTATAAACGAAAGGAAGATTTTTAGGTGTATTCGCATGTAATGAACTCGGTTCTGTGAAATTGGATACAGACTCTGGACTTATCTTCAACACTTCTCCTCGGGATGTTTCGAACAATGGACACTGGATAGCCGTGTATAAGAATAAAAATAATGTTGTATATTTCCATGACTCTCTGCATTTAGATTTTATGTTTAGTAATCATTATGTAACATCTTTTTAAAAATATAATAATGTTCAATATGTTAAGACCTTAATGTTTTCCTGTACAACCTATCAGTTCTTATTTATGTGGTGTATACTGTATTTATTTCATTATATGTTTTTAAATAATGTTTCTTTAATAAACTTGTAAAAATATATTGATGCTAAAATAATTGATATGTAAACGATTTTAGTCGCACTTATGTTTAAATGCTTGTAAAATAAAAACTGTTTTCTTCCCGGCTTTTATCCAAAGAAACTTGTGTATTTATTGTTCGTATACTAAAGAGAAAAATATGTACTTCTGAGCATCAATAGATCAATAGTCAATAGTCAATGATCAATAGGATCATGAGAATGGTCAGGAGGGTGGTTGGATGGTAGTTTGAATTACTGATTTACTGATTTACTGATTTATGATTTACTGATTTACTGATTTACTGCTTTAGGGTAGTAAAACATGACAATTTAGTAAAAATGGACTTGAATCAATAGATCAATAGATCAAATAGATCATAGGATTATGTTGGATAGGGAAGGGTTTGGATGTTTGATTTTATCTGATTTACTATTAGGTAGTAAAACTATTAACAATTTGTACTAAAAATGACTTGAATCAATAGATCAGTAGACAATAGATCAATAGATCAATAGATTATGGAGTTGGACTCACAGGAGTGTAGTTTGGGTGGTTTGATGTTACTGATTAGCTATTTGATGCTGGTACATTGTTAAAGAAACTAAATTTGATACGTTATGAAACATGAAATGCTATAAACAATATATACATAATACCATAAGAATCAAAATATAGATATAAAATCTATTAGAGAAAAAAATAGTTGAAAACAACGAAGCTCCACTCGTAAAAAAGCTCTGAAAAAATAAAATTGATTTAAGTGCAAGACAAAAATTTCACTATAGATGGAAACCAATTAAAGGTGGCGAGGGCTCGCAAGTACGCCCCATTTCGCACGCGAGGAAAAGAATTCGCGGCTCCCCGTTTCGCGGCGGATCGCGACCTCGGCCCGCACACGCGTCGCGCGGGACCAGCTGACGGAACCAGCCTCGCTCAAGGAAGTCTCAAACACTTCTATTCGAACTCTATGATCTTATAAACCTATATTTTAACACCAATATTGTATTATTATTATGTCAATATTTACTAACCAAGCACCGCACTGGAGCCAGCACTGGCTCCATTGTCAACTCAAACTCTATAGATTCAGACTCCTTTCTCCTTCTTCTATACACTATCCAAATTTCAGCCTTCTACGAGCAATTTAATTTTTAGGGGGCAGCTTCCCCCCCCCCTTACGGGGACGCAGGGTACGTAAATCTCGAGTCTACGACGAGATACTCATCACGCTCAAAGCCCTAACTGTCTTAAGCCTAATCTTTGCTCGGAATTGGAAGCGTCTTGTGGCCAAATGAAGTGTGTGATTGTGTGTGTGTGTTGTGTGATGTGGTGCCGCGTGTGTGATGGCGGTGTGGTGTTGGGCTGTGTGTGTGTGTGTGTGTTATATTGGCAAGCTCGGTGTGGTCGTGGTGTGAGTTGTGTGTATGGGTGAGCTTAAAATCATCTGTGTGCGTAATTAGGTAAACGTTTTTACATTTTTTGATTGGTATTTTATTTATTTTCATTTAAATTTAAAAAATTTTTTTAAATTATTTTTTTTTATTATTTTTTTTTTATTATTAAATTTATTTAAATTTATTATTTATTTATTTATTTATTTTATTTATTTAATTTATTAAATTTATTATTAATTTATCTATTACATTTAAGTAAATTCATATTTAAATAATTATTAATTATGTTTATTGTTTCAATATAGATTTTGACAACCAGTACGGTGGAGAAGGTGGAAATTCCACGGTAATTAAAAAATTTCCCACGCTATTCAAGGTCGAGCTTCACTTGCCCGCCCTCCAATTATTATCACATGTAACTACTAGTATATATATAGTATTATAATAAAAGTAGGACAATATACATTGAACTATCCATTTTTCCATTCCAAAAATTTATCAAAATTTAACCTACATTAATCTATATTATAATAATATATATATATATATAATAATTATATATATATATATATATAAATATAATAATATATATAAGGACTGTGGTAGTTGGGTTGCTGTCCTACTCACCACTTACTCGTTGCCAAATGAATGCTATGCATCCCTCGGGGTAAAGTCGTGATCACCGTAAACGCCTTCTATCTTTCGCTGCGAAAAATGTGATGAATTCTATGGGCACATGAATGTCAGCGTAATAAATGTTGAGGAGAGAGGAGAGGTGATGGATTATTTAGAAAGTAAATTTATGCTCCGCTGTGACTTTAAACCCAAAGATAAAGGAAACTGATGAAGATGAGTGGTTTGTGTGAAATGTGTGTGTGCTGAAGTGGAGGAGGAATGAAAAGGGAGAGGAAGAATTAGTTGCCCAATTCTGATTAGACGTGACTGTTGAGTACCCCACACCAAAGCCTATAGTAGATTTGCGTGGATGGGTCAAATGACCATCGGATATTGGTGGTGAGTATTAGAATTTCTAATGGTAAATTATACTGTCGTATATTGGAAATAATAGTTGAGAGTATGTTTATGCGCCTATATTGACGAAATGGTCCATCCCGAGGGGAAGGACCAAAAACGAATTGAGAGAGATGACGTGCAAAGCGATTTGTTGGGATAATCTGAATAAGTACTAGGATGTCAGGAGAGTAAAGAGATTCAGAATTGATTGTGTTGGGTGGAACCTAAAAGTGGCCTTGGATAAGTGATTAAAAAGGATTGGTCTAAAATGAAGTATCAAAAACAGGTAGTTTGGGGATTACCTGTGGGGAAAAAATAATTCGCGATAAGGAAGGATATAAGATTCATTTCTGCGAGTGAAAGCGCGCTATGTGTTGTAAGTCAATACTTCTTTTAAACACAAGAGTATTCATAAGTAACTTGTTGGTGTATAAGTAATGGTATCGCAGTGAAATAACTAATATAGAAATTGATTTTATTTGTAGGAAGAAGGGAGAGGTGAAGTATGTGTGTGATGGTAAGATCACGGTGATAGGTATAGAAATGAGGATATATTCGGCAAATCATTATTGAGTTGTTTTATGTAAAATTAAGTTAGTGGGGCGTTGATGGAGAGGAGTGTGATAAGGAAGGAAGTGGGTAGAATAAGAGTGAGAAGTAAGGAACAAGGTAATAAGGATAAGGTATTTACAGAGCGCTTGCCAAGTAAATCAGATTGCAATGTAACGAGTTGAACTGACCAAATCTGCGAACAAATGAAGAAGCGGTTGTCCAGTAGTGCAAAAAGAAGAATGTGGATGTGCTAAAGTAGAACTAAGAATGTTAACAGTGAGTGGTGAAATAAAGAAAAGTGATGACTCTTTTGAAAAAATAAAAAAAGGAGTCGGTGTCTTGAATGTACTAAAAGCCCTAATGATGAGCTTCAAAAAAAGATGTTTGGAATTATATAACGAGAAAAGAATACTGAAAGAAGCATTTGACGTTAGTAGGGAAAAAAAGGTAC
>JABUQX010110149.1:22500-25445 GCA_015478945.1 Trachelipus rathkii | reverse complement strand
TTATTTTATTTAATTTTTTTTAAATTAATTATTTAATTTATAATTGTAATTATATAATAAATATGGTTGTTCACTTTGAACATATTTGCTATTTTTTTAATGTTTAAATTTAAAATTTGGATTTTTAAATAGTATATTTTATTTAAACTTTATTTAATCTATTTTTTTTATTCATTCTTTTTTTATTATCTTTAATATTTTTTTAATAAATTAAAAAAATTAAATTCCGATAAACCAATCAAAATTGCAAGTCAAACCACCAGACCAGCAAAGTTTCAAGACAATAAATTTCCAATTTAATGTAATTCTTACTACTTCATAAAAAACCAATTTTATTTTTTAATCAAAGATACAAAGAAAAATCAGGAAAATTATTCTTGCAATCAATTCTCCATAAAAAAATTTAATAAATTTTAAGTTCTCCCAAAAACAAGGTGGAATTGGCCCTAATAGGCGAAGATCCACCAATCTTATTTAAAGGGAATCCAACCGTATTTCCTTAAATGTTACTCAACAAAAATTATTAACAGGTTCCAGGAAAAAACCATAACATGAAATTTCATCACTATTTTGAAGGGACCGGCAAACAACTGGACCAGGGTAAAGCCAAAAGCGAAAAAAAGAAGCTAAAAAAATTCGTATTCCCATAATTCTTTGTTCCCTTTGAGTCTGAAGGAAAGGGGCGGACGTCGAAAGGATGGGAAGGCACGAAAAGCTTCAACCATATTTTTCATTCCCTTGGTTATATTAATTTCATTTTTTGGCTATGATTTTACTCGATGTAAAAAACTATTTAGTGAAAATAAGTTGTGATTAAATATTGAATTTCATCTTGTAAATATTACCTCTAGGGGAAGCTGAAATCAGTTTATTGATATTATATATATAATTATATATATAAATATTAATATGATATATTAACTATTATATAATTATACTATATTATGATATAATTTAATATATACTATATATTATAGAATATATTATATATTAATATTATATATATATATTATAATTATATATACTGTATATATTATATATATAATATCATTATATTATATATTATTATATTAATGAATAATATATAATATATTATATATATATATATATTTATATATATATATATTATAATATATATATATATATATTATCATTGCCTTCTTTAAATTTTAAGATATTTCACTTGTGATTAACAAATACAACAGTATAGATTAACATGTTTGCTATTTTAATACAGAACATCCAAATTTTCTACGGTTCTTTTGAACTTACATCTTGACCTTCTTTAAATTTAATCCAACCTTTTCCTAAAAGATGCGAGGAATAATCTCTCAGCTCTCTTCTTGCAGGGACGTCTGCTGGCAGGAATTGCACAAAACGCTTCAAAAATCTAAATGCTTACTGTTATAATGTGGGAATGAACCTTCATTTATAAGTTTTCAAATTCAAAAATAATCAGCGGGACCAATTGGCCATTTTCTTTTCGGTTTAAACTTAATAATTTTTATTTTCTCTTATTTTTTAGCTGATTCGTATAAATTTACACCTGTTCATTCAAATTCTCCTTTTGCTGCTTTCGCTCTTCAGGATTACGATGATTTAAAATATTCTAGTTTCCAATTGTGGGTTTCCTCAGTATCTCTCGCTTTTCCTTCCTCAGGGGATTTATTGAATTTTAGATATCATCATTCTTACTTTTCCCAAAGTTTCTTTTTAAGGTTAATGGACTAACATTTTTTTAATATACTTAGTGTTCCTTTAAGGAAAAAAGTCTGTATTTGAAATCCTTGGTCAGGGGAAAGAACGTTTACATTCTGATTATCCAAAATTTATTGTTCTCTGGACATTCACCGCTTTAGTCATTTTTTTGTTCATTCTAGTATTTGTTCTTTAAAACACAAATTACCTTAACATCGTTTGAAGGTCAATTTGCTAAGGTGCTTTTTTCGTATACCAAAATTAGAGTGGAAATATTTAATACGAACCGTCACAATAATTTGATTCAGACATAAGTAAGTTGTTAAGTTGGGGACTATGTTGAGAGATGGTTTAAGAATTTTTAAAGTGCAAATCCTGTTTAACATTTCCTTTTCAAATCACCCACCAATGAAAAATGCGCTTGATCGAAAAAATGGAAATTTTCTGATAATACGTTTTATTGTCATTAGCAGCAAAGAGGGAATTCCATCTAGTCTTACGCCAATATATTATATATAGTGAATTATAATATATATAATTAATATATTATATATAATATATATATATATATATAGTATCATATATATATCATTATATATATATTATTTAATATATATAAATTATATATATTATATATATATTTTATATTATTATTATATATATATATCTATATAATTATATATATATATTATAATATAATATATCTATAATATATAGATTCTATATATACATTCAGTAAATATATATTATTATATATATATAATTATCTATATAATTAGTATTATATATAAATATATACTGAATATATATTTATATATCATATATATATATAATAATTATATATATAATATATATATATATACATATGTATATTATATATATCATCATACGGATAATATAGTATATGAATCGAAGATATATATCATATATATAATATATATAATATATAATTATATTTTATTATATATATTAATATAGTTATATATTAAATATATATAATATTATATATAATAATTTATAATATATATTATAATATATTATATATTATAATATATAACTTAATAACAGTTCCAGTATATACCACTTTGGCACTTCAAGATTTATTTAGCTTTGCTTTAGTGCAATATACATTTAAACCTTTTAATATTTGCTTTAATCTTGAAAAATCGAACATTTTCTAAACGGCAGTTGTATTTGCAAGCGTTTTCGGAGCCGCGTCTTCTGGATACCAAAAATTTACTCAGGCT
>JABUQX010110149.1:0-17500 GCA_015478945.1 Trachelipus rathkii | reverse complement strand
TATATATATATATATATATATATATAGTATATTATATATATACTATATATATAAATTTTTGTTGCACACAGAAGGCTTTATGCTTTGGGTAGAATCAGTAGAGTCAATAAGTAAATATTAATGAATTTTACTTGGGGTTTGTGAAGTGTTACATAAGTGATCCAATCATGAAATGATAAGTTTGTAAAGAAAACGTAAAACTCGCAGGATGCGACTTGTACCACCTACTTTAATGAGATAATCTGAACATTTTCATCTGGTTCTTCAAATCAAGAATTTCTTTAAAGAAAAGAACCGTATTTAGAGATATTTGTCTTACGGATTTTCGTGGAAAACGATGCAGATAATCCACGTCCCTGTTGCTTTGTGTGTGGTTAAGCGCTAAGCAATGAAAGCCATAGTCCTCAGCAAAGTTAAAGACATCTTTGCTATGAAAGCACCAGGTGCTATCCCAGAACGCGGCCTCATATTTTTCAAGCATATAGAAATCAAGAGAAAATTGGTAATATAATGTTGAAGAGATTTACCAAAGTGACGTTGTTCTCGAAGCTTCATTAAAAGTTGCCACTGCTCGGCAAGAAATTGAAACCTCATACAACTGGAGAGGACATCTATCCAGGCGTGTAAATTATCGTTGAAACCATACTTGGGCAAGATGAGGGAGATCAAATTTCAAAGGTTCCTCTCTCAAACATTACTATTAGCCGTAGAATATCTGAAATATCAGTTAAATATAAATGAACAAGTCATAGAAAAATAAAAACTCACCATAAATTGGTTACAAACAGATGAAAGTACTGATATTACTGCCAAAATTCAGCTTCTTGTATTCTGTAGATTTATTGACGGTTAAATATATCGTGAGAAGTCTTTGGGTTTGCAAAGAGTTGAACCGCACAACTAGTTCGGTCGCGTATTGTTCGCTTCTGTCTCTCCCTATCTCACATAACCATGGTTTTCATGGATACGACTGCTTGTGGAATAGTGTTTACTGATGGGCACCATCAATGACAGGGAAAGTATAAAGGATTTACTGCGTGAGCTTTCAGGAAAATGGATCATTGATAATAACTCATGTTTCTGCACAGAGAGCACTAGTGGGAAAATTTTGGTGAACAGTTCACTGAAATACTAAATCAGTGTGAAGATGATAAATCGTATACTAATCGCGCCTTTTGAAGTGTAGACTCTTGAAAAAAATATGTTGTGAATGGATGCACCATATATATCCTCATTATTATTACATTACAGAAGTAAGATAAGCTATCTCGTGTAGGTTACTGAACCGCGTTCCACACTCAAGAAAACTTAAAACTTTTTTGAGAAGAAACATGATGATTCTAATTGCTGCAAAATGATGATTGTGTTTACAGCTGTTATATCTGTTAGCTCCAAGTAGTAAATAATTAAATACTTCATTACTCGGCCAATAATTAACAAGAGCGTCATCCAGAAATAAAAGAAAGGTTTCATGAGAAAAGTAGCTTCTTGGAAGTCTGCAATGAGAAATGTGATTTTTCAAATTTTCCATCCTTTTTAAATTTTCGGAACGTAATGGCGAGGAAAAGCTTAAAGACCCCATTCTTGATCATTTACCAAAATTGCAAGATGCTGTAGATAAGATTTCCTTCTCTTTCCGTAAGAATCTTGATGGATTGTTTCCCCAAGTTAACATGCAATATTGCTGAAGAATAGATTTCACAGCTAAAAGAAAAAGACGAATTTAATGATCCTGCGCTGATCTTACTGAAATTAAACTGGAAGACTTATCAGCGGCTGATTTTGGCTTAGCATACAAAAGGGGTATCCTAACCTAGTAGAAAAACCACAAGTTTCCTTTTTTCATTTTCAACATCATACTTTTGTGAAAAAGCTCTCTCTGCAATCAGGGTTTGCCAAAAAATGGGTTTTTTTCGAAAAAACCCAACAACCCAGGGTTTTTTCGGTTTTTTTCAGAAAAAAGACAGAAAAAACCCAGGATTTGGTTTTTTTCAGATTGTTTCGCACAGATTAAAAAGAAAATTGAGTGTTTTTCGAAAAGTTAGTATAATATATATATATATATATTATTATATATATTATAATATATATATATACTATTATATATATATATATATACTATAATATATTATAATATATATTATAATATATATATATATATATCTAATATATCATTATAAATATAATAATATTATATTTTCAGTCTGTTTTATGTTTATACATTATTATCAAAACATATAATCTAAAAAAAATAAAAAAAAAATTTTAAAATTTTGGAAAAAAAAAATTGGTTTATTTTTTTTTTTTTTTTTCCGGAATTTTTTGGAAATTTAACTGCCTACAAAGCAAATGTAAAGAAACGAATGGAGAGTGACATTGTATAATTCTTTTATTGTTTTTTTTTTTTCTAGACAACCTTCTGGATCCTACATAATTATGTAATGAAATTTAAGCTGAAATACATTTATAATAAACCTATAGATAACCAGTGTTTTTGAGATATCGGATTGAAAAAATGATATTGTGTTAATGAAATACATATAGCCATATATATATATATAATATATAATATATATATATAATTATATATATAATATAATTATAATATATATATATATATATTTATATATAATATATATATACTATAGAATATATATATATATATATATATTAATATATATATATATATTATTTATATATATTATATATATATAATATGTATCATATTTTCGCTTGTATAGATCTAATTATCCAGTCAGCAGCCAAAGATGAAGCTGAATCCTGGTTGAAGTTATACAACCATGAATATTTCGCACCTTTCATGGCATTTGCTATTAAAGATAACAGTTTTTTCCATCCTCTATGTTCGATGAAACTTTATTAAGAACATATAAATCTTGTATGTGGAAAAGTATGGAAAAACACATCAAAAACCAATCTTCTTGCCAAGGATTCATGCATATTCTGCTCAGATCTTTGTAAGCTGTCACAAGTTCTGCCTCGATGAAAGGTTCTCGACATTGGCCATAGTCTTGGTCTAGCTAGGAACAGCCCTTGGTGTACAAAGGCCAGCAAGCTTGTCCAATATATAAATTTCTATAAATATTTAATTCCAAATGAAACACCAAAATAAATAATTTGTTAGGGAATTAAATTTTTTTGGTTTTATTTTAAATTTAAAGGAAAATGTATATGTTTTTAATTTCCAAATTAACTCTTTTTAAAAAAAAAACATCTTATTTCTATATTTTTTTTTTGAAAAAACCCAAATTTGGGTTTTTCAGGTTATTTTTTGTCCTTCAAAATGGTGGAAAATTATGGAAAAACGAACATCAAAAAACAATCTCTTGCCAAAGGGATTCTGCATATTCTGCTCAGATCTTTTAAGCTGTCCACCAAGTTCTGCCTCTATTGAAAGGGTGTTCTCGACATTTGGCCATATCTGGTCTAAGCTAAGAAACAGGCTTGGTGTACAAAAGGCCAGCAAGCTTGTCAAAATATATAAATTTCTTAATAATGAGGTGATTCCAATGAAAACACCAAATAAACACTTTGCAGAAAATAAATTGCTTGATGAATGGATGGTAGTAAGAAAAAGTATATGATTTAAATAAAATTAATTAATATAAAGAAAAACATTATTCTTATTTTTCTATAATTTTTTTTTGAAAAAACCCAAATTTGGTTTTTTTTCAGGTTATTTTTTGTCCTTCAAAATGGTGGAAAATTATGGAAAAACGAACATCAAAAAACAATCTCTTGCCAAAAGGATTCTGCATATTCTGCTCAGATCTTATAAGCTGTCCACCAAGTTCTGCCTCTATTGAAAGGGTGTTCTCGACATTTGGCCATATCCTGGTCTAAGCTAAAAACCAGCTTGTGTACAAGGCCCGCAAGCATGTCAAAAATATATAAATTTCTTAATAATAAGGTTGATTCCAAATGAAACACCAAATAAATAATTTGTTAGGAATAAAATTTTTTGAATTAATTAAATTTTAAGAAAATGTTAGATGGTTTTAATTTCCAAATTAACTCTTTTAAAAAAAAATTTTCTTATTTTTTCTTATATTTTTTGTTTGAAAAAAACCCAAATTTGGGTTTTTTCAGGTTATTTTTTGTCCTTCAAAATGGTGGAAAATTATGGAAAAACGAACATCAAAAAACAATCTCTTGCCAAAGGGATTCTGCATATTCTGCTCAGATCTTTTAAGCTGTCCACCAAGTTCTGCCTCTATTGAAAGGGTGTTCTCGACATTTGGCCATATCTGGTTTAAGCTAAGAAACAGGCTTGGTGTACAAAAGGCCAGCAAGCTTGTCAAAATATATAAATTTCTTAATAATGAAGAAGAACCAAATGAAACACAAAATAAATAATTTGTTAGGAATTAAAATTTTTTGAATGAATTAAAATTTAAAGGAAAATTTATATGGTTTTAATTTCCAAATTAACTCTTTTAAAAAAGACAATATTTTCTTATTTTCTATAATTTTTTTTTTGAAAAACCAAATAAACCAATATTTGGGTTTTTTCAATGTGGGTTTTCTGAAAAACCCATTGGGGACAACCGATTGTCCCCAATCGTGCGAACCCTGTCTGTCAATGGTCACCAATAAAATGTCAAAGCAAGAATTTTTTTCGGGCGGGACCAGACAAAATCTTTTCTCATAATATATATATACTATACTATATATATATATATATATATATATATATATATATATATTATATATATTATATATATATATACTATTATATTATATATATATATATATATATATATAAATATATATAGTCCTGTTATGTTTACGACTCCGTCCAGTTTTGATTTTTTGTTTGTTTTTTTTCATATATTGCATATATGATTACTAACAATGAATTTAAGTGGTGACGGACATGATTCAAAAGTTCGATATTTTAAATAATTTTTTAAAAATCACATTTTTAAATGAAAGATTTTTTGATAATTTAGGTAGATATCTCGAAAAGGTACAAGACTTACAGGAAAAACAATTACATATTTATAATCAGCATATAAAGTTATTACAAATTAATATATATAAAATATATATACGAAATATATATATATAGATATACTATATATATAAATGTATATTATATTTATAATATAATAATATATATATATATAGTATAGCTTATATATATATATATTAGGGGCTCGAGCCGACGGGACGAGGGGGACGTTTTCCATACCCCGATAGGGGAGGGCGGAGGAACCCCCGCAACACCCAAATACCAAAGAGCGTCCGGAGCCCTCCCGGAGGGAGGACGAAGTCCCTCCCGTCGTCCACCGGAAGGCCGAGAAGACCCGACTTTCTGCCATCTTTGCCGGTTTACCCTTGGGAATTCCTTTAGTTTAAAAAAACACCCAAAAAAATATTACCGGAATTAAAAAAAAAATAAAAAAATATTAATTAAAAATTACTAACTCTGTCGAATTATTTAAAAAATTTAGAACTTTTGAATCATGTCCGTTACCGCTTAAATTCATTGTTAATATTTCAAAACGATAGCATTAAATTTAGAAAAAGCAGAAAAAAAACGAATGCCAAAGCGTACAGGTCCTATATTTTGAATTTCATATCGTCACCACTTAAATTCATTGTTAGGATCATATACTAGCAAAATTGGAAACAAAAAAAAAAAAACAAAATGACAAAAACAAAAAACATACAGGTTTCATTTATATATAATATATATATGTATATATTAATAGTATATATAATATTATATTATATTATATTATATATATATATATATTATTATATAATACTATACTATAATATATATATATATATATTACTATATAAAAGTGAAAAGACCAAATATTAAATTTCTAATTAAAAAAATGGAGTAATTCGTATATATAAATTACTAAAAATCATCTTACCTAAATTATTAACTTAAATCGCGGGCAGTGATAGTGATCAAAATCTAGGTAATCATCTTCAGTTTTTATTCATATTTCGACTGGAGAGGGATGTCCAGTAAGTTTTTCATCTCCAATAGTATTTCTCAAGTAGCATTATTCAGTTGTTTTATGTTGAAAAGCTTATTTTACTGAAACATTGGAACGGGTAAAATGCCGAGATATTTACAACAGATGTAATTATTTGGAAAATGTGACATGCGACAGAAGACTAGTCGCTCTATTGCTGTTTTGGACACCTTTCAAACTTCCCCAATCCCATTCTGCTTTTATAAATCTTCTTTTAGGCTTTCGAGATCTTCCTGGTAAAATGTCCAATCTTCTTATCTTCTTATATGGCACATTACACCTGTTCGTATGACAAATTGCAGGAGAAATAATTTCTTTATGATTTAAAAACCCTCTCTTCTTAATGCTGATATTAAATCAGCCAAAATGTATTAAAATGGATATGCAAGATAAGCCTTGTGGAGTCGGCAGTTAGGGATGTTGGATCTGTATTTTTCGAACTGTTAATTCTTGGAAACAAATACTCAGCTCAGATTCAGATATGCTTACACATTCTTCGAAAATCTGTCTCGAAACTTCAAGGTTGCCATTTTCTCTGATGGATTAAGCTTTAGCGTTTCACTAAAGGACGTTAACGAGATTTGTTCCTGACACGACGTGGAATTATATAAAATTACTTTAACCTCTGCACTTTATATTATGACAATATGATACTTGAAATTTCTTAATGGCCCCTTGCCCCTAAATCCCCAAACACGTCCATCCTGAAAAAGAATCTGAAATCCTAAGCTATTTAAACTTTTTTTTAATAAATACTAACTGTCTGAATCTGTACTGTAAATAAATATAAGGACAAATCTGGCAACATCAAATTTAAGACCAAATGTGTCACTCTATGTAAAATTAAACCATATTATTATTATTAATATATACCTATAATATATATATATATATGAATTATATATATATATATAGAGCTACTTATATATATATTATAATAGTATATATATATATATATATATTATCTATATATAATATTTATATATATATATTATCATAAAATAGTATGATTTCAAATATGAAACAATGACAGCGCCGCAAAAAATTAGGATCTAAAGTCATTTGGGTATTTAAAATTAAAATATTTTTATTTACTATATATTTTTAAATTCGCTATCTTTTAATAGCAAATTTGTCATTGTATGTGAAATTACTTTCAAAGAAGTTATTACGTTTCCATATATTATACTATAATATATATATATATATATATTATATATATATATTATAATTATATATATCATATATATATATATTATATATATATATATATACTATAATATATACATATATATATATAGTATATAATTATATATATATATATCTATATATATATAATATATATATATATATATATATATATATATATACTATATATATATATATATTATATATATTTATTATAATAATATATATGTATATATATTAGTTTTTTCTTTTTTTTTAAACACTGTTAAAAATAATAATAAATTTTTTTTTTATTTTAAAAAAATTATATTTTATTTATATATATTATATTATCTTATACTATATAGTATATATATATATATACTATATTTATATATATAATATATATATATATATATATATATATATATATATATATATATATATATATATATATATATATATATATATATATTATATTATATTCGGTGCTTAATTCATGAGTAACATCCTATTTACTTCTATGTAAGTATATTTCATGATGATAAATAATTTTTTTTATCCCAATTTTTTAACATTTATTTTCAGCTTTTTTTTTTCTCAAACATTCTTTGCTTTAACCTTTTTTGGACGTATCAGTTCTCAAGGTATTGATTTAATCTTTATGACAATATACGATAAAAAGGCTCTATCCTTTAAGATGTTTACGGTAGAATCAAGTAGTAAAAGCTGCGCTGACACAAACGCTAATTTCGTTTTTGTAAAAACACTCTATACTTGTTTACACAGTTTGATATTTTATAGGGTTTGCCCGTTCATACGTACGTTCGTACGTGCATCTTTTATTAATATATTATACTAAATTTTTATATACATATTTATTATACAGATAGAATAGAAGGTATGATAATTGTTATAGATACGATAGATAGATAATAGATAGATAGAAGATAGATAGATAGATAGCATAGATAGATAGATAAAAAGTAGGTAGGTAGGTAGGTAGGTCAGGTAGGTAGGTAGATAGTACGTTTTGTGGTACGTATAGTATCGTAGATAGATAGATAGCAGAGATAATAGATAGATAGATAGATAGATGCATAGATAGATAAGTAGGTTAGGTGTTAGTGGTAGGTAGTAGGTAGGTACCTACCTACCCTACCTTACCTCACCTACCTAACTATTTTATTCCTCTATTACTATCCATCGTCTATATCTATCTATCTAATTCTATCGTCTACTCCTTTCTAGCTGAAATCGTCAATCTTTGTATTCATGTATTCACTCTACTATATAATTAAATATGTATATAAAAATTTATATAAATATATTAATAAAGATGGCACGTACGAACGTCGTATAACGGGCAACCCCGTATAATATCAACTGTGTAAACACAGTATGAGTGTTTGTTTACAAAAACGAATTTAGCGTTTGTTTAGCGCAGCTTTGACTACTTGGATTCTACCGTAACATCGTTAAGGATAAGGAGCCTTTATCGTATATTGTCATAAAAGATAAATACTGAGGAACAGCTTGATACGTCTAAAAAGGTATAAAGCAAAAATTGGGTTTTGGAAAAAAGCTGAAACATAAAATTAAAAAATTGGTGATAAAAAAATTATCCTTTATCATACCATGAATTATTACATTGAAGTAATAGAGATGTTACTCTGAATTTAAGCACCGAAGTTTATATATATATATATATTATTATATATATATAATATATATATATATATATATATATATATATATATATATATATATTTATATATAATTATAGTATATAATATATATATATATATATTATAATATATATATATATATATATTATATATATTTATTATATGTGTATATATATATATATATTATATATATATATATAGATATATATATATAATATATACTTATAATATATATATTAGATATATATATATATATTTATATATATATATATATATATATATATATATACTATAATTATATATATAATATATATATTATATATATATAATTATATAAATTAATATATATTATATTATAATATATATATTATATATATTATATAATATATTATATATATATGATATATTATGATATGGAAAGTAATATCTCTTTGGAAAGTAATTTCACAAGCAAAACAATTTATGAAAAGGGTAATAAGAGAATAAATTTATAATTAAATAAAATAATATTAATTTTATTAAAACACTGAACAAATTAAACTAGATCTGGTATGTGGGTTGGGCTGTTTTGTTTCATATCTATGTAATCATATATATATTATATATATATATTATATTTATAATAATATTATATATATATATATATATTATATATATATATATATTATATATATATATATAAATATATATATATATATATATTATATTATATATAGTATATAATAGGTTTTAATTTTACATTAGTTAGTGACACATTCGTCCTAAATTCTGTTGCGATTTCGTCCTTTATACTTTTATTACAGTACAGATTCGGACAGTTAGGTATTTATTAAAAAGTTTTAAACTAGTTAGGATTTCATCTTTGTTCAGGATGGACGTGTTTGATTTAGGGTCCCAAGGCCCATAAGAAATTTTCAAGTATCAGTATCTAGTCAATAATATAAGTGCAGAGGTTTAAAATTAATTTTATATAATTCGTTCGCGATCAGGAAAAATCTCGTTAAGTCTTTAGTTAAAGCTAAACTGAATCCATTCGAGGAAATGCAAACATCAAGAAATTTCAGCAGATTTTTGAAGAATGTGTAGGCTATCTGAGCTAGGATTTTGAAATTTGCTTGTTCAAGACATTAACACAGTTCCAAAATACAGATCCAACAGCCTACTTTCCGACCCACAGGCTTATCATGATATCCATTTTTATTACATTTTTGGCTGATTTAATATCAGCATAGGAGAGAGGTTTTAAATTATAAGAAATTCATTTCCTCCTGTGCAATTTGCTACCAAAGGTGTAATGTGCATAGAGAAGATAAAGATGGTAACATTTTTACAAGGAGATCTCGAAAGCCTAAAAAGAGATTTTTAAAAGAGAATGGGATTTGGGGAAAGTGAAAAGGTCGTCCAAAAAACAGCAATAGACGACTAGTTTCTTGTCGCAGTCACAATTTCCAAATAATTACATCTTGTTGTAAATACTGGCAATTTTTAACCTGTCCAATGCTTCAGTAGAATTAAGCTTTTCAACATTAAACAACTGGGGGGAAATTTTTAATTCGTTCTATTGAAGAAGATACTATTGGAATGAAAAAACTTACTGACATCCTCTCCCAGTCGAAATATTGAATAAAACTGAAGAGTTACCTAGGGATTTTGATCACTATCATGCCCCGGCGTTAAGTAATAAATTTAGTTAGATGGATTTTAGTAATTCACACTATATAATTCTCCCATTTTTTTTTAGAAATTTAATTATTTTTTTTTCTCTACTCTATAATTTATATATATTATATATATATACAAAATATAGAATTTCATCAAAGTACTATATAACATATAATATTAATATATATATAATATATAAATATAATATTATAATTATATATATATATATACTATATATATGACCTGTTATTTTTACGACTCCGTCAAGTTTTTATTTATTATTTTTTGTTTCAAAACATATTATATTGCTAGGTATTTCCTACAATGATTTAAAGTGTGTGACGGATTGATTCAAAATATAATAGGAAACCTGTTATGTGTTATGATCCGATCAGTTTTTTTTCTGCTTGTTTTTTTTTTTTATTGCTACATATATGATACTAATAATGATTTAAGCGGAACGGACATATACGGCTCTAAAATCTTAAATAATTTTTAAAAAAGTATTTTTTATATTAATATGTTTTTTATTTTTTTGTTATTCCGAGGTAATATTTAGTTTTTAGGGTGTTTTATAAATAGGAATTCCAAGGGTAAACGCAAGATGGCAGAAGTCTGTCCTCGTGCACTGAACGCGATAGATAGAGACTATATCCTAGTCGCTCACGGGAGTCTCCGAAGAACCCTCGTTGAAAATTTTGGTTGTGCGGGGTTCCTCCGCCCCTCCCCTACTGGGGTATTGAAAAACGTCCCCCCTCTGGTCCGTCGGCTCGAGCCCGCCTAATATATATATAATATATAATATATACTATATATAATATATATAGTATATTATATATATGATATATATATATACTTATAATATATATATTTATATATATATATAAATAGTAATATAATTTTAATAGGCTTTATATTGCTGATTAAAATATGTAATGGTTATTTCTGTAAGTGTCGTTACTTTTCAGAGATATATACGTAATATATCCAAAAAAAATATTTCAATTTTTTAAAGGTGTTTTTAAAACATTATTTTAAAAATTATTTCGAACTTATGAATCATGTCCGTCACCACTTAAATTCATTGTTAGTATCACATATTAGCAATATATTAAAAAAAAACAAAACAAATCAAAACTGACGAAGTCGTAAAACATAACAGATCCTATATATATATATATAATTATATATATATATATATATATATATATATATATATATATTACAAATAATTTTTTTTTGAAACTTAATTTTTATTTTAAATTTCTCCTTAAATATATTATATATAATAATATAATATTATTTATTATAGATATGAGAAAAGATTTTGTCTGGTCCCCCCGGAAAAAAAATGCTGCTTGCATTTATTGTGACCATTGCAGACAGGGTTCGCACGATTGGGGACAATCGGATTGCCAATGGGTTTTTTCAGAAAACCCACATTGAAAAAACTGAAAAAACCCAAGTTTTGAGGTTTTCTTTCAAAAAAAATTATGAAATAAGAAATATTTTTTTTTAAAGGAGTTTAATTTGGAAATTAAAAACCTATACATTTTCTTTAAAGTTAATTTCATTCAAAAAATTTTTAATTCCCTAACAAAATATTTATTTTGGTGTTTCATTTGAATCCACCTTCATTTATAAACGAAATTATATTTTTACAAGCATTGCTGCCTTTTGTACACCAAGCCTGTTTCTTAGCTTAGACCAGATATGGCCAAATGTCGAGAACACCCTTTCAATAGAGGCAGAACTTGGTGGACAGCTTAAAAGATCTGAGCAGAATATGCAGAATCCTTTTGGGAAGAGATTGTTTTTTGATGTTCGTTTTTCCATAATTTTCCACCATTTTGAAGGACAAAAAATAACCTGAAAAACCCAAAGTATCTTTTTCAAAAAAAGATTATAGGAAAATAAGAAAAATGTGTTTTTTTAAAAGAAGATTATTTGGAAACTTAAAACCATTACATTTTCTTTATTTATTAAGTTCAAAAAAATTTATCCCCTACAATTATTTATTTGGTGTTCATTTGAATCACCATCATTTGATTAGAAATTTATATATTTTACATGCTTGCTGCCTTTTGTACACCAAGCCTGTTTCTTAGCTTAGAACCAGATATGGCCAAATGTCGAGAACACCCTTTTAATAGAGGCAGAACTTGGTGGACAGCTTAAAAGATCTGAGCAGAATATGCAGAATCCTGCAAGAGATGTTTTTTGTGTTCGTTTTTCCATATTTTCCGACCATTCTTGAGGACAAAAATAACCTGAAAAAACCCAAATTTGGTTTTTTCAAAAAAAAATTATAGAAAAATAAGAAAATGTTTTTTTTTAAAGAGTTAATTTGGGGGAAATAACATTACATTTTCCTTTAAATTTTAATTCATTCAAAAAATTTAATTCAGCTAACAATTATTATTTTGGTGTGTTCATTGATCACCTTCATTATTAAGAAAATTTATTATTTGACAGAGCTGCTTGGCCTTTGTACACCAAGCCTGTTTCTTAGCTTAGAGATATGGCCAAATGTCGAGAACACCCTTTCAATAGAGGCAGAACTTGGTGGACAGCTTAAAAGATCTGAGCAGAATATGCAGAATCCTTTTGGCAAGAGATTGTTTTTTGATGTCGTTTTTCCATAATTTTTCACCATTTTGAAGGACAAAAAATAACCTGAAAAACCCAAAAATTTGAGTTTTTTCAAAAAAAAATTATAGAAAATAAGAAAATGTTTTTTTTTTAAAGATAATTGTTACAACCATATACATTTTCCTTTAAATTTTTATTCATTCAAAAAAAATTTTAATTCCCTAACAAATTATTTATTTTGGGGTTTTCATTTGAATCACTTTCATTATTTTAAGAAATTTATATATTTGACAGCTTGCTTGCCTTCTTGTACACCAGCCTGTTTCTAGCTAGACAGATATGCCGCAAAATGTCGAAACCCCTTCATAGAGCAGAACTTGGTGGACAGCTTAAAAGATCTGAGCAGAATATGCAGAATTTGGCAAGAGATTGTTTTTTGATGTTCGTTTTTCCATAATTTTCCACCATTTTGAAGGACAAGATTTATATGTTCTTAATAAAGTTTCATCGAACATAGAGGATGGAAAAAAACTGTTATCTTTAATAGCAAATGCCATGAAAGGTGCGAAATATTCATGGTTGTATAACTTCAACCAGGATTCAGCTTCATCTTGCTGCTGACTGGATAATTCAGATCCTATAAGCTAAATATTGATTACATATTATATTATATATAACTATAATATATATATATATATATATTATATTATTTATATATATATATAATATATATAATATACATACAACTATAAGATTAAAAATACTATTTGGAATACTAATAACACTAGACTCTTAATTAATTAAACAGAACCTTACGGTTAAAATGCTTTAGTCAAATCCCAAAAGCTGTATGGACCATATAACCTTTATTTAAATACCTTGAAATTATTTCAGCTTAAAAAATCATGTTGCATTTCAGTGAGGATGATTTATTTTTTTATTTTATTTAATATACTACATTCAAGTACCTCTAAATATATTGAAAACATCATAGCAGGTCTGTAATTGTTTACATCATTCCAATCTCCATGTCGATATTTTATAATTGGCATAAATGTTCTCGCAACATTTTAATAGGTACCTAAATTATACATCACAATTACTCGTTTAAAACTCTAAATATTATTCTATCGAGTTCTCACGTTCCAAACTTAAAATGAAGAAACAAGTGAACTTCGTCTTGTCTCAATGATCGTATCATATTTTGTGATACATCACGGATTTCTATTTCATTGAAGATATCATAAACGCCCAATCTGACGCCTCTTTGTGAAAGGGACTTAGCCTAGATCCCAAGATGTATAATTTTGGTATGAAGGTAGGGGACCTGGACCAGGATAAGTCATGGGCTCTACATATAGGTTGCAACTTCGTGTGTTCAGTATAGTACTTACCGAAGAATTTTCCGAAAAAAACACGATGTTATGCTTACTGTTGTGCCTGTAAGTTGGCGGAGCTACAACCATACCAGAATGAGCTGCTACTTCTGGCTTGACTTCCTTTCTACTTAATAAGGCAGCGTTGTCAAGAAGAAAAGAAGGAACAGGTCTGAATACCCAATCTTCCACTCTGCTATTTCGACTATTCCACATTCAGACATAGGTCTAACCAAATCGTTTCCCAGCCCCCACCACCCTCAAACGATTATGGAGCGATGCTTGATATGTAGCAAAATTGAAGACAGTGGGACAGAAAGAATAACAACCCAACACAGCCCTTCCACAAATCCCATGACACAGTTTGAGGATAAACGATGATACATTCGCACCGACTGATTTCAAGCTGGCAAATAGAGTCAAAAAATCTCAATAGAAGACCTCTGACTTGTTAAGGGAAAAAGGCAGAAACTGTCTATACTGTTCAAGGACCTACAACAATGTTATTGTCAAACGTACGATTGTCAGCGGGTCTCACAGTGACAGAGAACGTCAGAAGGATCTGCTTTAGATTCTTTGGAGAAAAAAAAAACAACCTTACTGGAGCATTGTTTGCGTGAAAACTGGTTTTATTGAATGAAATGTATTGTGAACCTTGTTGGCTGTTCAATGAATGGAGGCTATTTAAATAGACCTCCTCCAAGCTTAGTTGAAAAGCCGATGGTATTCACTACACAGCAGCACACCGTCTGTCCTTCTTAATTCTTGGGTTAGGTCCTGTCCATGACCCCAAGGTTTCAACATGAAAGAATTCTTTTTTGGCAAACAATGACAGCCCTTTCCCTCGACTCTTTCACGACATGGTAAACACAGGTGGGAAAATTCTGTGCCGCCATTTCTCAAGAGGTCATCGCTCATTGCTCTATAGACATTCTAGCAACAGGGATACACTAAGTACTGCTTCTTTTTATTGTATAGAGGGACAGTAGAATAGGAAAGCACGTTTACATTCAAGCAGAGTGGCACTGGGCAAGACATCTTGACTCTAGCGAGAAAAATGTCGTGGACCCAAAAGAATGTTCTTCATCCACCCTTTCATATAAAGCTGAAGATACTCATGAAAGAATTTTGTCAAAGTGTATAACCCTGGAAGGAGAGGCTTTTAGAGTACTTTTACCGAAACAAATTCCCTAGATTGAGTGATTGAAAAGCGTATAAGAGCGGTATTTCTTGTTGCGGCCACAACAAATACGGGGAACAACTTGTAAACGATCCTGCGTTGGTTCGAGTTTGGAGGGGTTAGGACAAAGAAGCTTCGGGAAGGCCCTTACAAGGGAACGTAGGTACATGGATTCTTAGGCCAACAAAAAGAGATGATAAACCACACTCAGTTAGGTAGACAGTTAGGTACTTTCTGGAACAAATACCCATTCAACTCGGAATAAACACACATGGTCCCCTTGAAAAATCCATTTTGCTTCACTCCCACCTATCTTTTTCCCTCGCTAAAGTTGTTGAGCCGTCCCGTAATGCACTTTGGGGATACACCTCAAGATATTTTTACAAAGAGCACATCAAAAGTTAAGTCCAGGGACGTCTGAGATGAAAGCCTTGACTGCGTTCGCGCTGACTAACTTTACTGCTAGGCCTGGTGTGGGATGCTACCGATAACTCACTTACAAGATAGCAAAGCAAGGTACCATATTGATCTCCTCGAAAGCCACCCACATAACTGCATTATCTTCACACCGAAGTTGGAAGAACCATCTGCCAGATATTTTTATAGTTAGCCTTAAAACCTTTCTTGAGAAAACTGTACCCTGTAATTAAGTAATATTTTTACAAAGCGCACATCAAAAGTTGTTGGCCATATGTTAATGTAAAATGTATTCGTTTTCTCTTAATCCGTTAAATAAAACATAATTTTCACTTAAATCATTTTGAAAAATGATCAAAATAGATGAGTGCTCTAAAAATTCAAGGCAATCAATAATCCCAGTCGTTAATGAAGATTCACCAAAATTAGGTAAGATTACCATGCTTAACCTTAAAATAAAAGACGATAAAAATAACATTTCACAGATTATTCATTTATTTTTGTTTCTTTTGTTTAGTCTTACTACTTGACCGTACATAATAAACTTTCAACAGCGCATGTCGGAACTCGCAAAGCAATAAACATGGTTAAAAACAACATGTTTTGAAGATATTTTTTCCTAACAAAATTAGCGGGGCAGATGGGGAATCGGAAAATCCAAAAGATGATTGAAAGTCCCCCCCCCCCACTTGAATGATTAAAGTATCCTCCCCCCATCCATATGCGATATATGGGAGGTGTTATGTGATTGTAAACAACAAATTCAACCATCTGATAGCAGTATTGGGTGTTGAGATTCCCGGTCCCCTTTTCCTATATTGTTTCCGTGTAACCTGGCATGATGGGCTAGTGCCTCCAGATCATTTTGGCTTGCCCTAGTTCACGGCCCTCTTTCTATTTTTTAAATTTCTGCAACCCATAGCCCGGAATCTTAAATATCCCAGATTTCACCACCTTCATGTCCCCCCCCCGATCCCAAACCTCTCTTGTTCTGGACCTAAACTCAGGTACTTGATTGTACCGTCAGCAGAATTTATGCCACTTTGCGTTTGCTTTTCTTTCAGATTTTTGCGCAAGATGTTCTCATCAACAAACAGATAGACAGAACGAGAAGCAGAGACAGACAAGCAGGCAGATAAAAAAAACAGACTATCAGGTTAGAAAACAAACTTACAGAGATAGGGACAGTAAGAGACAGACAGAGAGGAAGAGATAGACAGATAGTGAAACAGAACAAACAAGTTTTAGGTCTTTGTAACGAAAATGTGAATTCGATAAAATTAGAACGGCTTCAGATGAAGCTCTTACAAATAAAAACCTCTACTCAAAGTCCAAATTCAAATCCAATTCCGAATCCGAATCCGAATCCGCGTCCGAATTCTCTCCAGATGCTTGTTT